>VXBP01008534.1:142152-178877 GCA_013400115.1 Rhinopomastus cyanomelas
CAGGGAGCCGAGAGACGGGTAAGGAGTGGGAGGTGAAATGTCAGGCTCTTTCCAAACGCAGCTGCTGCGGCCTTAGAAAGCTGCGGACCTCTATCAGGGAAGGAATCCCCCTGCTCCAGTAGCGGGGGCGCGCAGAGGAGCAGCCGGCCGTGTGCACACGCACTCGCGGCAGAGCAGAAGGTGCATGCTGGGTGCTGGTTTTGTGTCTGCAGGAACATCTGTGCTTCATTTAAAGCACAGGTGAAGGTAAAGACCTCTTGTTGAAGGCTGATTTTTGTAAGCTAAAATAATGTTACTGCTGTGATAACTCAGAGTGTTTCTGGTATGAGTTGAACTGGACAGCTGAATAACTGCTAGGAGGAAAATTAGGAAGAAATCTTTCAGAATGAAGGTGGTGAGGCACTGGAATGGGTTGCTCAGAGAAGCTGTGGATGCTCCATCACTTGATGTAAGGCCAGGTTGGGTGGGGCTCTGGGCAACCTGGATTAGTGGGAGGTGCCCCTTGAAGATATTTATGGTCCCTTCCAACCCAAATCATTCTATAGGATGATACTTAGTCATCTCTAAACTGAAGAAGGAATGGTTCACATCCTACAGCATAGGACATACTGTCAGTTAAGGTTCTAAGAAAACGTTAATCAATACGCTGTCAAAATAACAAGGTAACTCAAAAGTCTGTGAGTCAAGTTATTGAATTGTCCTTATTATAATACTAAAAATCACACACATAGTTCAAATAGATCCTGACTTGGGCAAATAACCCTCTGTTCTGAGCAGGTATATAGTAGAAATCATGTACACTGTCACTTTAATTCATAGAATCATATAATCATTTAGGTTGGAAAAGACATTTAAAATCATTGAGCCTAAACATTCACAAAATCACAGAATCACAGAACATTAGGGATTGGAAGGGACCTTGAAAGATCATCTTCTCCAATCCCTCTGCCACAGCAGGATCACCTAGACCAAGTTGCATAAGAACAATGTAGACGGGTTTTAAATGTCTCCAGAGAAGGAGACTCCACAACTACCCTGGGCAGCCCTGTTTCAGTGCTCTGTCACACTTACTGGGAAGAAGTTCTTTCTGATATTGATGTGGAACCTCCTATGTTCCAGCTCACTCATTCCTCATTGTCCTATCATTGGATGATACTGAGCAGGGCCTGGCTCCATCCTCGTGACACCCATCCTTCCCATATTTATAAACATTAATTAGGTCATCCCTTAGTCTCCGTTTTGTGAAGATAAGGAGACCCAGCTCCCTCAGCCTTTCCTCANGCTTGATGTGCCTGAAGACAGCGTCCCACTCCTGGGATGGAGGTGAGGCTGACTGGTCTATAGCCCCTTTTTGAAGATTGGAGTGACATTTGCTGTCCTCCAGTCCCTAGGCACATCTCCTGATTCCCATGACTTAGCAAAGATGATGGAGAGTGGCTTAGCAATTACTTCCACCATCTCCCTTAGCACTCGTGGTTGCATCCCATCAGCGCCTATGGGTTTATGTACACCTGGTTTGATCAGCTTATCCCTAAACCAGGCCTGAGCAGGCTCCTTTCTTGTCTCAATTTCCTCTCAAGCTTCAGCAGTCTGGGACTTGGTATCAGGACAGCTCCCAGAAGTATAGACAGAGGTAAAGAAGGTGTTCAGTATCTCTGCTTTCTCTGTATCCTCTGTCTTCAGGGCACCCACCTCGTTCAGCAGGGGGCCTACATTTCTTCTAGGTATAGTTTTACCTGCAGTATATCTGAAGAAGCACTTTCTGTTGCACATGACCTCTCTTGTAAGGTTTAATTGCAAGGAGGCCTTGGCTTTCCTGGTTGTGTCCCTACATTCTCTCACCAGAGCCTTATAATCACCCTGTGGCCATCCCCTCCTTCCATGACCTACCATGAAAGGTAGACTTTCCTCTACCTCTTCAGTTTGCCCAGCAGCTCCCTGTTTAACCATGCAGGAATGCTCTTGTGTTGTGCTTCAATGACTTTGTCTTTGAATGTTAACTAAACATTTGAATGTTAACAAACATTAGCCTAACTGTCCCAACCCCACACTAAACCATGTCCTTACTTGACTTTTATACATGTTTCAACCCCCTCCCTGTGTTTCAGAACCACATCTGAACAAGGTTTTAAAAGCTTCTTGACACTAGAAAGGATGTATGTCTAAAATTGATGAGGAGGCTTTGAAGCAGGATGTGCAAGCAGTGGCACCGAGTTGAGATTCTCCTTGTTAATGTAAACGATGATCACGGGCAGAATGAATCCTTGGGCTGTGATGTATGCTCTTCTTTTGGAAGGGTTCTTGACCTTTTTCATATGAGGACAGCCTAAGAGATTTCATAGTTTGTCCTGCTTTTGGGGCAGACTTATTCTTTCTGCTCCATTCATTTTTCAGCAATGTCTTGGTACATCCTACTTCTTTACTTGTGCTTAAATAACTATATTTTAAAAAATGTATCAAAATATGTGAGAGAAATTTTAAATACATCTGTGAAGTATTTTTTCCACACATTTGATGAAAGCCTTTTTTTTTCTCTGCTAACACATTAAAATGGCAAGGACACATGCCCATTCATTCTCAAAAAATATTTTTCTTAAAACATTTCAGAAATAATTTCTCAGTAAAGGAAGTTATCTGTGCTCATAAAAGGAAGAGGGAGAGAGAGAGACAGGGAATGCATGTCACAGCTATAAAGCTGATATTCTTTAGCATGCTGACTTGTTATGACTCCAGTCTGCAATATATGGGATTTTATGGGCAAGATACTATGTTATTAGTGCTGCACAATGCCAAGTGTAATATCACTCAGCATTACCTAATGGAAAGTTTCTGGACTTAAAGATTGCTATACTACATGTGAGGAATTCTAGGGGAGAAAGGTAGGCAAGGAAATATGAGATTTGTATTTCTTCCTGAGATAAATGACTCCTAATATGCTGTCTGAATTTAAGAAGCTTAAACTTGGCTACAGTGGGGCTAAATAGAAGGAATTCGGAATGATAGAGGTCGTAGGCTTTATGTGTGGGGGGAAAAAACCCTGAAAATTAGTTTTCCCCAAATTTTGCCTTAGAATCAATTTCTACAGACATGACTTACCTCAAAGGTTTAAGTCTGGAATGTGAGCAGGTGCTAAAGCACATATCATGGTGTGTTATGCAATGCCTTAATAATTCCTTGGAAAAATGTTGTACTATTACTCATGTCATTTCTGCGGTCTGCTGCAAAGATAAATTTTTAAATTGAACTCAACAACTGAGTAGATTGAAGGTTTATGCCAGGTAGGATTTTCAGTGTTGGAGGATTTGGCTTGCTATTGTGCCTTCATTCTAATAGAGGCTGCATGGCTCATCTACGTGCAACAGCAGTCATAACTTTGGTGATTTTTAGCCAGTAAAAACTCTAGTAAGTTTTTAATACTTTTGTAGTACCGTTCAGTCATGCGTTTCATTTGTGTGTTTTTTGAGTGTACTAATCACATTAACTAAGTTTTTATTCCTTATTAATAGTCCTACTTCTGAATACCTTTAAAGTGACCCTTACAGAATATTCAGTGTTCACTCTGTAGGCTTGTCCTGAAGGACCAACAGCTCTTTCATTTCTCTCTGTAAGTGCTGTTGTTACGTGAGAAATAGAGATCTGCTGATAGTGAACTCTTGTCTGTATGCCGCCCTGAAGATTTTTCAAACAAATGGAGAAAAGCATTTCTATGTCTTCCTGTCTTCTTGCACTAGTCTACAGTTTTAATTCCTTAGACTTGATAGACACATGGCAGAGAAATCATGGCATACTTTACTTTATTAAGTCCACAGAACTAGAATTTTTTTCATGTTCTATTGAATGTTAGAATCATAGAATCATTAGGGATTGGAAGGGACCTCGAAAGATCATCTAGTCCAACCCCCCTGCCACAGCAGGCTCACCTCACTGGAGAAGCCATGGAATCAGAATCACTCAGAGTTGGAAGGGACCACCTGATCATCCAGTTCCAACCCCCCCACCAGGCTGGGACACCCCACCCTAGATCAGGCTGGCCACAGCCTCATCCAGCCTGGCCTTAAACACCTCCAGGGATGGGGCCCCAACCACCTCCCTGAGCAACCCATTCCAGGCTCTCACCACTCTCATGGTGAAGAACTTCTGCCTCACATCCACTCTAAATCTACCCATCTCCAGCTTTGCTCCATTCCCCCTAGTCTTGTTGCTACCTGACATCTTAAAAAGCCCCTTCCCAGTCTTTTTGTAGGCCCCTCACAGATACTGGAAGGCCACAATAAGGTCACCTGGGAGCCTCCTCTTCTCCAGACTCAACAGCCCAAATTCCCTCAGTCTGTCCTCATAGGAGAGGTGCTCCAGCACTCTGATCATAGATAGGTTCCTGTGTGACTTGGTTTAGGTGATCCTGCTGTTGCAGGCAGATTGGACTAGATGGTCTTCCCTTCCAATCCGTAATGATTCTATGATTCTATGATTCTATGACCCTCCTCTGCACTTGCTCCAGTACGTCCACGTCCCTCTTGTAATGAGGGCTCAAGAACTGGATGCAGTACTCCAGTTGGGGTCTCACCAGAGCGGAGTAGAGGGGGAGAATCACCTCCCGTGATCTGCTGGCCGCACTTCTCTTGATGCAGCCCAGGATCCAGTTTGCCTTCTGGGCCGCAGGTACACCCTGCCAGCTCATGTTGAGCCTTTCATCCACAAGCACCCCCAAGTCCCTCTCCTCAGGGCTACTCTCCAGCCAGTCACTACCCAGCCTGTATTTGTGCCTAGGATTGCCTCGACCCAGATGCGGGACCTTACACTTGGTCTCATTAAGAAGTAGCTAGGCAAAGTAATTTCAAAGTGTTGTGTGGTTTGTTCAGCCTTTCCGGACTTCAATCTAGGTGCATACCTTTGCTATTTAGGATTGAAGTGTAAGGTAGAAGCACCTTTTATACCCGTTCTGGAACAAATTATTTATTTTGACCAAATTGTTTTTCTGAACAGCTTGGAAACCAAGTCTAAGGTTGTATACACAGCACTTAGATTCAATTATTTTTAATGTAGTTTAAGATGATTTATATCATAGAATCATGGAATCATAGAATCATCATGGTTGGAATCATTACCAGGATCATCAAGTCCAGCCCTCATCTCAACATCTCCCTAACCCCTAGATCATGGCCTCAAGTGGTCTAGCTACTCAGTTCTTAAACACCTCCAGGTCACATCCCTGGGCAGCCCGTTCCAGCGCCCAACCACTCTTTCAGGAAAGAACTTCTTCCTAAATTCTAAACCTAAATTAGATTACTCCAATCTAAACCTCCCCTGATGCAACTTGAGGCCATTTCCCCTCCTCCTATCATTAGTAATTTGGGAGAAAAGACCAGCAGCAGCTGTTAATGTTACTAATAAGCATATATACATCATTTTAATTTACTCTCCGCTTCATCAAAAGGCAAATACTTGCTCAGAGAGCATTATATTATAATATATTGTATATTATCTATTATTACATTATAATCTAATAGCAGCTTGGAACATCCCCATGGGATCTGCACATTGAGATCTTTCCTGGTCTACAACAAACAAAACTGCTTCTGCTGCCTGCAACTGCAAATGAGGACAGACAGCTAGATTCTACACAGCAGGAGGTGGAACTCTGCCTTCAGATATTCCACAGAGGACCCACCTGCCCATCTTGTTCTCCCAGCTGGGCTTCAGTTTTGGAGCCAACTCCCAGCCCCTGCTCTCATTTGTGTTTTACCCACAAAGGGCAACCAAGAAGGACAGAGACTGTACAAATCTCTCTCAAAAATGCAATTTTTTTAAAATATAACTTCTTTTTTCTAAGCAGAATCCTGATCCCTCAGAAGGCAGGCTTTTAGAGGAACACAGCTGACTACAGACATCACGAGACAAACTCAGTATTTCTAAAGCAGTTTGTAACTGATGTCCAAGCTGTGTTCTAGTGGGTTGTTGATGTGGCTGAAGATTGTGTCTCCACATGAGAACCCAGCAGCACAGTGTGAGATCAGCTCCTGCAAGTCAGTCAGGAACAGACTAGAGTGTTCTGGCTTGGAAGGTGAAACCTATCACATTTTCCCCACTTTTCCACAACATTTTCCACAAACATTTCTCTTCTTTACATCAAGTGAGGTGATTCCTCTCCTCTACTCTGCCCTTGTGAGACCCCGTCTTGAGTACTGCATCCAGCTCTGATGTCCCCACCATAAGAATGAGACAGATCTGTTGGAAGGAGGCCAGAGGAGGGCCACGAAGATGATCCGGGGGCTGGAGCACCTCTGCTACCAGGACAGGCTGAGGGAGCTCGGATTGTGCAGCTTACAGAAGAGAAGGCTTCGGGGTGACCTTATAGCAGCCTTCCAATATTTGAAGGGAAACTACAGGAAGGCTGGAGAGGGACTTTTTACAAGAGGGTCCAGTGATCAGACAAGAGGAAACAGCTTTAAACTGAAGGAGAATCAGTTTAGACCAGATCTTAGAAAGAAATTCTTCAGTATGAGTGTCGTGAGACTCTGGAATAGGTGACCCAGAGAGGTTGTGGCTACCCCCTCCCTGGAGATGTTCAAGGCCAGATTGGATGAGGCTTTTAGCCACCTAGTCTAGTCAAGAGGCATCCCTGCTCATGGCAGGGAGGTAGGATTAGATGGTCTCTGAGGTTCCTTGCGACCTCAGCCATTCTATATTTGCCCATCCTGTATGACTTGATGTAGGCAGGCGAATTGGACTCGATCTTTGGGGATCCCTTCCAATTCCTAATGTTCTGTGATTCTCTTCAAGTTTTTCCCTTATGACAATGACCCCCACTGTCCAGCAGTCAGATATTTCCATACTTGCAGGTGCTAGTCATGAATAAAAATGTTAGAGCAAGCAAATGCTAGCAGGTACTACGTCTTCATGAAGTGTCCCGTACCTCTGAAACACCGATGAATTCTCTACAGTATTCTTCCAAGCTAGTGTGTTGTGCCTCTTCTGTAATGTTGCTCTGAACTGGTTCAGGTCTGTTCCAAACCCAAAGTACATTCTGTATTCCATTTGCCATGCGGGTTCCGCTCTTGCTAATGCTAGAAAGAAACCAGGAGCAATTTACAAGCGGTGCCCCTCAGGGCTCAGGATTTGGGACAGTTCTGTTTAATGTATTAATCCATGATAGGGGATCAAGTTTGCACACCAAGTTGGGTTAAAGTGTTGATCTGCTTGACAGAGGAATCTGGACAGCCTGGGTTGATGGGTCAATGCCTATTGTATGAGATTCAATAAGGCCAAATGCCAGGTCCTGTATTTGTGTCACAACAACCCCAGGCAAAGCTACAGGCTTGTAGAAAAGTGGCTAGAAAGCTGCACAATGCTGAGAGAACTTGTGGTGTTTAGCCTGGAGAAAAAGAGTCTGAGAGGACCTTCTTACCCTTTACAAATACCTGAAAGGAGGTTGCAACGAAGTGAGAGTCTGTCTCTTACCTTACAAATGTTAGGACATGAGGAAACTGCTTCAAGTTGTATCAGGGAAAGTTTAGACTGGACATTAGGAAAAATTAATTCATTGAAAGACTTGTAAAGCCCTGGAACAGGCTGCCCAGGGAGGTAGAGTTGCCTCCCCTGGAGGTATTAAAAATCCATGTAGATGGAGTGCTTAATGACTTACTGTTTTGTTGTGATGTGGCAGTGCTGGCTTAATGGTTGAGCCTGATGTTCTTGTAAGTATCTTCTACCTTAAATGATTCTACGATTGTGAGTCTGTGGGTGTTCTCTTAAGAGTGACTTTTGCTATGGGCTTGTACTAGGAGAAGGAGCCACAGTCCTCTGATACTTCTTCCTTTACCTAATTCTAGAATGTCTTCTGTCCTTTTCAGAGTGGAAGTCCGAGTTTTTCTCTGTTCCTTTCAAAACACTCTTGTTTTTTTATAATGAGATTGCCATGGAAATCTCAACATGCTTTTAATCAAATGCAATATTATTTTTATCCTCCACTTGAAAGCTGATTCTGCATAAATTTTTGCCTATGTTCTTCCACAAATCAGCAGCCTCTTCTAGATCATGTTGACCTATTTATAAACCAATAAAACTCTAAATGAATGATGATTGACATATTGTGAAATGACTCAGACTGTCACTTTACTTTTCTCAGTTGTGCATGTAATTCCTCCCACTTATGTGCACAACATTTGCATGTTGATCTTTCAGGTGACTGTAGACTTGAAAGATCCAGAGGTTAGCAAAATCAACAGTGCTCAATCTATTGTGCTAGCAGCATAGATATGTTTAGGTTTAAAATAATGAGAACGTCTCAGGATCCTTTCTTATAAACGTATACAGGCAAGAATTTGGTTCCTTCTGTTATTAGTTTCACTTCAGATGCAGCAAATCTGTAAATGACATTAATGCAACAACAATAACCTAAAGTATACCCTACATTTGAAGTACTATTATGCAGTACTACACTGGTTACCCTGTTGGTATACCAGTCTCTGGAATGAATTAAAAAAAATTGTTAAAAACCTTTAAAATTTCTTTTCTTTCCTGTTTAGTTTTAAACTAAATACCCCAAAAGGATTATAAGAGAAAACTGCATTGCAACCTTTAAAATTTCAGTGGTGGCAGAAGTCTAAAATTTCAGTGGGAAGGCTCTACCCTCCGATTCAGACATATGATCTAATCTAGATATAAAAATAGATTAAAAAAATTACTTTCTGCTTTTCTTTTTTTCTAAGCATTTTAAAACTTCGTATGACAAGATAGTGAAGAAAGTAAAATCTTTGATACTGGCCCACTAGTGTTGTGTTATGCTGTGCATTTAGTGTGTGTAAAGGAAAAATATCTTTTATTTGAGACCTGGAACTGTTAGCCTAACTGAAATTATAATTCCAGTTACAATCAGAACAACACTCGCAGTTTAAATGATCTATTACCAAAAGAGCCTCATAAAAAATACAAAGTTTTTTGTTTTCAAGAAAGGGACCAAAAGGCTCAGCAGTGCATGAGACGCTACCTTCGCTCAGTGGCTGTTATAAACTGTAAGTGCTGCTTTTCAAAACTCGGGTAACTTCACTGTTTTATTACTTACTTTACTATTTTATCATTTACTGTATTTTCCATCATTTACTATATATGGTTTATAAAAATAGTCCAAAGTACAAGTCCTATTATATACTCACGTTTTATATGGCAAGGAAAAGTATAATATAGGAAATGGAGGTTACTTCCTCTTTGTTCTTCAAAAAATTTGTATTATTTTTTGTACTTTTTAAAAATGCCTTTTTATACACTTGTTTCTAATACTTTTTAATGGTTTTACTGTCATGATCCACATATTTTTTCGTGCTTTATTGACTCCCAGTTCTCATTATGTATGTTGAATACTTGTTCTTTGTCATTATACCCCTACACTACAGCTAAAAGTGTATTAGGCAGTAGGCACTTGATCATTGTTTACTTGGTTGTTAAAGCTGAAGGAAGCTAAAACAAGAAAACAGGAAAGTCTGAAATACTCTGAGACTGCCATTATAAAGTTAATGCAAAGCGTTTTTTCTGTTTGTAATGGCAATACCAGATTTTGGGGGTACAGTAGACTGATGTCTTGTTGGGCAATATATTTTAAAATAAGTCACCATGCTGCTACATTGCAACATCACATTTCTTTCACACAGACAGACCACATACAGATTAAAAACATTATATGATTTAGGTATCATGTTTTACTCCAGACCAAAACTCAGCAGGGTCATTTCCAAGTCAAAATGGATTGCGATTAATATTCTCACATTATACGCTTTAGTTCATGCTTATTGTCTGCTTATGAGTAAAACAGGCACAACTTATGAGCTTCTGGATTCAGAATTCATATTCTGATTAATATTCTATGTAAAAACATATAATGTTAGTATGAAACAGGGCTTAACACTTTGGGCTATTTTTATATATCGTGAGGTATGTATTAGGAAGTGATGAAACAGTACAGTTGCTGAATTTTGAAATCAGCACTTACCTGGTATCATAGCAAGTAAGATAAGGCAGTGTCTCATGTACTGCTGAGCCTTTTGCTCCCTTTCTTGAATAGAAAAAAATATTCTTGTGTGTGATGAGTTATCAGAACATTTGCTTTATTAAGTTAAATTGTTCATATGGTACTTAGATTAGGAAATAATTTTGTTTTAAGGTACAAAAATTCCTTGACAATTCTCTTCAAAATAATTATGTTCTTAAGTAGATTTTTATGAATTAATTATTGAAAGTGAAATGTGCAAGCAATAATGATGTCTATATGCATTTACATGAGTAGATGTCTTCAGAAAAAAACCAATAGAACTGTTCTCTAGGGTGAGCTTTAGTAGGTTAAATGTTTGAATTATTTCAGATTTTTTGCACATGACCTACAGCCACGTATCCCATATGAACCCACTTGACACCCCCGCCATGTACCAGTACACGCAGAAGATGAACTGACTGACACAAGCATAAAGGACACCCCTGGGAGTTTTATGTTAGTAGGCAGACCTGTGCCCTAGATGTAAAGATAATAAAATGTGTAATTACACCATTTTTTTTCAAGTAAAGTGGTACCCACATGACAATTATATCAAATACATTGCTAAAAATTACCACAAATGCAAAGAGAGATTGAATTCTTGTTGCTATGGAAACCGTAACATGTAATTTCCTGACTTGATGCATGCAAAATTTCTGCCTTAATACCACACTGATATGCATTTTTGCTTTTTTTAAGACTTGATTAGGTGAAGATAGAGTTTGTATATAATAATATTTTCACTCCACTTATACTTTTCTGGTATGCCATCTGATGTTTTATGTTAGTTGCAGGGTACATGTAGAGGTTTGCAGACACTTTGCTGTATAAATGCTTCAGAGAAGTACGCGGTGTTCTGACTTCTGTTTCTTAAAAAAGAAGGAAGATGATTTACCCAAAAAGTGTGTTCTATAGAAGGGTCAGTGGATCTTCATGAACATACAGAAAAGTACTTCATTAGGAATAAAATCTGTTTTGGATTAAGCTCAGTAAAGGAGTGACATTTATTTACACAAACAGTTCTAAGCCTTGAATTATGTTGATTATCGAGTGTGATCTCTGGCTTTACATGCACTAGTCACTGTAAAGTGACATGTGCTTCTCCAGGTAGATAGCTATGGCATGCAAGGTGTATCATAATTTCAGATTCATTTGAGCACCAGTGATTTGAGAAGCTGGTTATTTCCCCACATATGGTAGCTTTGCCATAAGTAAGACGGTAGGTAGTGTTGAAGCAGGTGGCTCCAGAGCAGTCTGAGCAGAGGTCACTTCCCTCTGTGTCAGCTCTAGCACTGAATTTTGTGCTGCTATGACCAGGTCCTTATGGCAAAGTCCTTCCTAGTCTCTTAGGCAGGTAATGGAAAACTTGTTCAGTCTGTATTGCACTGCATTAATACGACTGTCTAACATCCCCTGAAGTATTAATGCATTAAGAAGACAATATTTAGGAACAACGGCACAATGTGAGAGTCAATGTAATTATTGTTTTAAAGGTTGTGGCTTGATGCTAGGAAACCAGAACACCTTTTGCCGACAAAAGACATTGTACAGAAGATGAGAATGACTGAATTAAGAATGTAGTAGGTCAAGGATCCATAAAAACGCATTTATTATTGTGAGTGTATATGCAAGCATAGTAATGGAGTTTCCAAGAAAATCATTGCTAAATGATTCAAGCCTGGACTAGGGTTGTTGAATCAGCAAGTCCCAATGTATTCTTCTTGTAGTAATGTTTTTTTAACATATGGTATAGACAGAGCTCAGGAATTTTTAATCACTCTGTATGACCTTGGTCTGAGCAAAGTTACTCATCAATATTTAAAAAGTTATGTCTGGGTATTCACTGTAGAGCAGGTCTTAGCAGAGCTGGCTATACTGGACCTTCATTCAGTATCAATTACCTGTCCAAGTAAGTCTCAGTGTCCGTTGTCTCTGCAAGTACCAGCTGTCATGTAAAAGCTGCAGTAACACCTGTCAAAGTTACCAGAAATAACTGCACAAAGTTCTGAATATTCAGACTGTAACAATAGGAGGATCCAAAAGCTGCGCAGAGAAATCCTAATTTTCAGTTATTTGAAATGTGGTTTCATTACCATTTGGATTCTTAGTTTTTAGAGCAAACTTTGTAAAATAACTATCTTTATCAATAACAAATAAAACTGAATAGTAGCACAGGATCTTAGACTTGACTGATTGTTAGCAGTGCTCTGAAATTACTTAGTTTTATTATTCTACTGTTGTATTTATGTAGCACTTCTTTGTAGTTCTTATTTGCTGAAGTGAATACCGGGTAAATGTATTTTGGAGTTTTTTTCCAGGGCCTTGGTAGAGTGGTTTTTATGAATTACACTGAAATTCTAGCAGTTAATCTGGGCTACAATAATTATTTTCCTGATGGGTTAAAAGCGTGTATTAAAAGTGTAACATACAGAATGCAGAGTTGTAATTATTATCTTTTTAATATTAATAGTGTACAGTTTATTTCTATTTACAAAGCTGTATGCTAATTAGTTTTAAATATTTGAATCATTGTTATGCCAAAAACATAAAAATGGGGGGAGTAGGGCACGTACTCTGACAAACCTTTAGGTAAGCGAAGGAAAGCATGAGATTGCTTTAAATTTGCTTCTGCTTATTTTCATTTTTTTAACTAGTATTTGTTTTCAGCAAACACTTGAAGTCCAAAAGTATTTTTTTAAAAAATAAAAAAAATATTTTACCTACCCACTGGCAAAGTATTTGTGTGAAATGCAAAGTTCTAGAACTTTATTGACATTTAACCTAACTGAAATTTTTGCTAGTAGAGCTCTTTCAAGCTCTGTTTAATAGTGTCAGTCATCAACCACTTAACTGCAGTAATGCCTATGTTTTAAAAATCTATGAGAAATGTGTCACAGCAGAAATCGATGTGGTTGCGATTAGTCAGCAATCTAAGATTTATTAGTGGTGAGTGACAGATCAAAGGGTCAATCTTTAGCAATGCTTCATCACTAACCAATTTAAAATGACCCGCGATTCAGTATAATACGTTACAATCAAAATAGCAACTTAGGTACATACTCGGTGATGACAAAATTCACACGAACTACAGTAAATCCTTTCTGGGTGTTTGTGCATCAAAACAGCCATGAAGCCTGAAGAGTTGTTTGAATCAAGTTTAATTGTACAAGTTTGCACTTGTGTTAGCAAATCTGTATATTCAAACACATAAATAAGCGGAGACGTGGCTGAAAGAGGAGCCAGCCAGTTGTTCTAAGTCTCTTGCCACTGAAACTCAACTCTTGTCTCTTCAGAGCTCATCTTAGCACTCTGAAAGTCAGTAAAATGAAAGGATCTTTATGGAGAACTAGCTTAACAGCAATGCTTAAAATTAGAGATTTGTTAATTTTAATAAGGTGGTGAAGTGGCCTAAAACAAAGATAAACTGGGCCAATGCACCATTTTGTTGTGGGTTCAAACCACAAGTAAACAGAAGGAAAAGCAGCCAAGTCTTGATGAGGTCTTGGGTAGAATTTACCAGACAATGGGTAGCTTAGGGAAAACAAAAGGGGTTTATTAAATCCATACACAGAAAGAAGAAAAAGGTTAAGCAAGTTAGCACATACAAACCAGAAACTCCATCACAATTCCATCACATATTCTAAGAAAATACAACGGGAGATTTCTACCATATTGGTCTTTGGGTTTTTTACAGTAGAGACCTGAGAAAAGATCATGTAGTTCAAGCAGAGAGGGGTACAACCACCCTCTCTTCTTTTGTTCTGAGACACTTGTCAGGTCCCCCCAAGAGTTGTACAACATGATCTGGAGATGCCAAACCCTCGGCTGTTTCAGATTGGTGAACTCTTCAGTTCTTCAGTGTAGCTTGTCTGACAAAACGCTGATCAGACAGGCCTGATTCCTCAGAACCTCAACTGCATCCTCTATGCAGGAACATATTAAACAAAGGAACATATATTAAACAAAAAGACAAACCAGTCTCTTTTCTGACCAAAGGTGTAAAGATTCTTGAGTCCTTTTGCTTCTTGGAGAACAGACAGTTCAGCTAAGCACGAAGGAATTCTCAGCTACCTCTCCTGAGGTTTCTTCTCTCTCCAACACTTGAGCATCCCCAGCTTTTCTCAGCATCAGAAATGACAGTTTCTCTTCCTGCTGATCAGTGGCTCAAAATGGCTGCAGTGGCCACATTACCCGCCATGGGGCAAGCACACAATGGTAGCGACTGCATAGCTGCATCCACAGGGGGCCTCCCCTTGCCATAAACGTGGCCAAGAGAGTTCCTCTCCTGGGGCATTCTCTCTCTGTTTCTCTCTCTCCCCTCCTCCTGCTTCAGTTACAGGGGAAAAGGTCACCACGGGTTGACAGCTGCAGCTCTGGCTTGCTCCATGCAGGGAGGAATCAGCACTTGATCGTTCTTCTTACACCTGCCTGCCTTTGGATGTGGATTGGGAAGGGCTTTCCATAAGCTGATGTATGGAAAGGACCCAAGAACTCTATTTAGAGTTTTGGGAAGGCAATTTATTCGCTAGTGGGTGCACAGGGGCTAACACCACCACAGATGTGCACACCGCTGGCCCCCAAAACCATGATTATATGCCATAAAATAATACATATTCATTACATATTCCAACATACCTATACATATACATAACCTGTCGCCACTTCCTATGTTAATTAAGTCTCCTCCTTCTTGAGCTTGCGCAGTTTCTTTCAGTGGTCATCTTTTGAGGGTTGTGACTCCATCTTGTGATGAAGTAAGAGTCTTCCTCAGGGTTGAACTGTTGCCCCCCATCACTCCACACATGTCCTGTTGTTTCCTGTCACTAGTCCAAACCATATAGCTGGTCCCTGCCAGCATTTATCAAGCAATTTCTTCTTCGACAGGGTGCACCTAGTCTCCCTTCTTTCTACACAAAGCTAGTTGCTAAGCTTTATGATTTTTAACAATAACAGGTTGGGGTGGGTTGGGGTCTACTTCTTGGCCTGCATTCGGTCCCAGTAAAAGGACCCTGTGGCAGCAGGAGCAGCCACTGCCCCCCTGCCTCCAGCAGGGCAAGGGTCTGTAGCAACAGGTCTGGGGGCTGTGGCGGTCCTGCTGTGTCCAACTCCCCCCACCCCCACACTGGAAGAGAAAAAGGGGTCAGGCTGATCAATCAGCCCTCTCTTATGATCTAACCTATTGCCCACTCCCCCAGGAAAGGGCACTGGAAGAATTCTTAAAGTGAAAAATCACAGTTTCTTCATGAAAGCACAACTCCAGTTATTTGAAAATTTGGGCAATTTTCAAACCATATCAAGTGGGCAAAAGTATAAAGCATCATGTAGGATGTCACAGAGATCTCATCAGGTAGGCATCCTCAGTCATTGCAGCTCCACTGAGTCTCATCTTAACTACTTGTTTTCAGGTACCACCAGGTGCTCAACTGTTGCTAAGAGGTGGAGACACAGCGTCTAGGCCTTCTGGAAGATTTATGCCTTATTAATGTCCTGCTTTCACCTTACAAAAATACTTTCTCTGCTCCCTAGGATCTGTATTAAGTTTTGCTGTCTGTGTGCAGCAAGGACTGTGAAAAACTTTTGCAGCTGTTCACTTCACTGAGTGAGGCTTGTCTTCTCTTTTCAGCTGAATATTAGGATTGTTTGTGTTATGGTTTTCAGAAATGCACAAGCAATTTATAGTTGAATACTGTTTAGTTACTATCTAAAAAGAATTATTTTAGTGTTGAGTGGCAAGAAGAAAGATGTTCTTACTCCTAATTGTCACAGTTCTTCTTCCCCACATGGTGGATGAAGCATTTGTGCTTTTGTGCTGTATTGGAATGACTAAAAATCAAATGAGGAATGTTGTCATAGTTTGGATCACAGTAACACAAAGCTATCACAATGATTTTGTGATCATCTCCTGCATACTTTTGCATACAGGTTATGCAAGGAGGAATTACAACTGACGTGGCAGTCTGAATTTCACCCTGTGTAGCAGCTCTGCTGTTCTGCTAAGACTGTCGTGGGAAACAGCACCTACTTCTAAGGCCTTATGCGTTCCCTGCAGTTTGAGATATGTGTTCTTGAAAAAGGAGATGTTGGAGAAACACCAGGTCCCTTTTCAAACGTATTTCACAGAAGCTCAATTAAATGGTGATTTGATCTTATGCAACACAAATGTTACTTGCCTGGCAGATGTAGCAGTGGGACTTCAGGTTGAGTAGCACTTTTTTGCAGACTTTCAGATGTGTTTCCTAGGCATGTCTACTGTAAAAGTTTGGAGCTTTCACTTGCATCCTTACAAAAGGCATACAGAATCATTTAACTGAAGACTGTAGCTGTAGATGCCTAAAGGTCTGCCTCTACATACAGAGATCGATAGCTGGCTCCTGTTGGATGTATGACAGAGCTTCTAGCAGACACTTACAGGCTGTATTCGATTAAAGAGGCACAAATAGGTTTCTTCCTCCTTTTAAATGCAGTGGTGGGTCTTTGTTCCAAGTGCCAATTCAAGTTAAAGCCTGCCTTTTACTATTGCTCTGAGGAGTGCAGGTCTCTTGAAAATTGCCCCTTCAATTTATTGTTTGCAAAAACAAATGGCTGCTGTGTATCGGAGTATCGGGAAGACTGCTGGGAACTGCTGGCGAGTTCGAGGCTGGCAGGCATACCTGTGAAGTTTGAGGAAAAGCAAAATGCTTATATAAAAGTTTCTTACACCTTTTCAGCTTTTCTTAAATTGGTATCTCAGTCCCATACAGCCTTTACATTGATGTAATAAACTGAGGAGTGTAGTGTGCCATAATTCCAGCCTCTTTGAATTAGTGGTGGCCATTAGAGTACCCTTACTGATGGTGTCTGCAGGCAGGCAACCATTAGGGTGTCATAAACTTTGCAACCTCCTATGATATAATACTAACCTTTTAAATTTGGTTGTTACAATTAGGTTGCATCTCAAGGGTCCCTAATCCAGTGCCTGGAGTATGTGTGAGCATAGGATGCATCTTTTCTAAGAACCAGTAAACTTCATATTCGTTCTAACATGTTCTTAGAAGTCACAGCAGCACGTGCAGCAGAAACACTTTCCGTTTGTAGAAGATGACAAGTAATATAAGAACATCTTTCCAAAGCTTTCAGAGTATAAATAAGAATGGAATGGATGGATGATAAATAGATAAACCAGGAACCAAAAAGCAGAAGAAATTTAGCATTTTGAGTAAAGTGTACCTAAAATTTCTGCAACACTGATCACTTACAGATGGTTGTGACAGTCTTACTAAAGCTATCCCCCGTATTTTAGCCTTTGACTACCTTAAATATGAGGCTAAATCCTAATTATATAGGATAACAATTCTGATTTATTTTTAAATTTAATTTTAATTTTTAAAAAATTCTTTGTTAATTTTACAGTTTAAGACTGGTGAGTGGTAATGGAAAAGTTTTAAGATATGCATGCACAATGGTCAGGGTGAAATAAGAAAGTCTGACAAATTTTTGTTTACCATTAATACTCTGCATGACATGGAAACAGTAAGTCAGTACTACTGAGGTTTGTGTGAGAGATCATTCACCAAAGGACAGGCTTTTGACGTTTTAGCTAGCTAAAAAGGAAGAGAAGACTTTGGCAGAATCCTTCAAACAGTCAGGAATTTAAAATATCTTTCAAATAACATCACACATTGTTTGGACACTTTGAGGTATAAAATTTTTAAACCTTTAGTCCTACAAAATGTCTGCACAGCAAGTCAAGTGTTGGTACTCAGTTCCTGCAAATGCCAGTGCTTACTGTGATGCAGGCTCTAATTCAGCTTGCAGCTAGGTAAAACTCCCCTATTGCAGGTTTGGAAAAAACATTTCTGAGAGTTTTTAGAGTGTGTAGGTTATGGATAGTAATGTACTCGACAAAAGAGATAACAAAACCAGGCACCATATTTTGAGAACAACAACAATGCTTTCTGGCTTAATTTAGAATCAGCACTTAATGTGTAGACACTGTCAATGGGCAACATTATGTTAACATAAGCAGAACAGTGAATCATCAAAGCCAGCGTGTTCAGACAACTAGGCTGTAAAAATAGGAAACCAGCAGACAGTGCATACAGAATATGATTTCTTTAAGGATTGTCTTGTAGAACTTATAGTCACAGTTAAGTCCAGTGAGATAGGAACATCCGAGTGCATCTAGTGCTGTGAAGATAGTTGGATACAGAACCAGGCAACCAGAAAGCCATCAGGTATCAAAGCCGACAACTAGATTTCTCAGTGGACAGTGCTAGAGCTACTAGCCAGTCTAGTGGCAGCAGTCATGAGGAAAACCTTATGAAGCCACCTTGACAAATAGGTGGTTTTTTCAGTGACTTTTCTGGAGATGCTAAGACTAGCTAGTACTGAAGAAATAAAAGAATGTTGGCTTTACAGATCTTTGCATGTTTGCTTCAGTAGCAAGAGAGAAAAATCAAGGATATAAAATGTCTCCTACTGTGTTGTTCACCTGCTGCATGTTGGCGTTGTTCTCCTGCCATCCTCTCCATCTGCTTTAAAGTAATTTCTGAAATGTGCCCTCCTTAAAAAATAAGTTCTTACTTATTTCAGGAAGAATGAATTAATAAAAAGCAAACACAAAGGCATTTTGTTGAATTGCAAGAAATTAAAACACAATGGGGAGAGGAGCAGGGATGAAAAGCATTTTCACCAATTATGAATAGTTTTTTTAAAAATATCTGTCAGATCCTGACAGTCATATAAAATTTTTAATTTGTCTTTCCCTGGGAAAACTGTCATTCTAATTAATGAAACTTTTATCTAGTGATGGCATCAGGATTTGACTGGGTGTAGCTGAAACACCAAGATAATAAATAGTAGTTGAGAAATGTGATAGGACATTAGTCGTAACGTAGTACATAAGAAGCAGTCTAATTCAGCAACATCCTCCTCACTTTTCTTAATCCTCTTTGTATTTTATATATTTTCTTTACCTGGGAATCTAAAAGTGTCTACATTTGCTAAGTGAATTCTCAACTTTAACCATTTATCCTTTTATATAATAATATTCCTTTAGCAAATGGGCAGTTCTATTTACAGTTTATTAATAGCTAGTATAATTTTTTAATCTATGTCTTCATATTTTATGGTAAGGAGTCTCTTCTGCTCACATTTCTTTCAGTGACTGGATATCATACACTTATTTTGGTCATGACTCATTGCTGCAGAAATACAGTCCTTCTGTGGTTATATAGACTTATTTTTTTAAATCCATTGAAATTACTGAAGTGAGTGTATTTTTCTAGGGCAAGTGTTGCCTGTAAGTTAAGAGAGCTTGTCAGATACTAAGGGCAACAAGCCTGCTTTCCTCAGTGTTCCTTCTGCTTTGTATAGTGGCAGAGTTTGGCCAAAATGTAAGCCAACATAAAGAAGACAGTTGTAATTGAAGGGTAGCTTGCATGAACTATGAAATGATTTGTTAAAGAACTGCAGCCCTTCCCAACGTAATAAATGGTGGCATAGATTTGAAATTAAGTGTGATGAAATTTACACACTGTGCTAAATTCACAGAAAAGTTAAGGAGGGAAAAAATTCTGATATAAAGTGTCTGTATTTTATTCTGCGGGTATGCTGGATAAGCTTCAGCCCAGACGAGAGGGTGTGCAGGAGACTTTTTCCAAGTTCTGAATACTCCTGCATGTTGAACATGTTGAGTGACTGCTGTGCGGTCTTGTCTGTAGCTAGGAGGGCAACCTTCTGCAGATTGCTTGACTGGCTTTCTGTTCCCTTGTTTGTTTTTTCTCTATACCTTTCTTGACAACTTTGCTTGCTCTTATTCTTTCGTAACGGCCTAAAAAAGCACAATGTAACTCATTTTACATATGTTCATTGTTTGGGATAAATCAGATTTGCCTGTTCCAGTGACTGTAGTAGTACTCTACATTCTGGGCAAATTACTATCAGCAAATTAATTTCTATAAAGGTCCCTCAGACTTATGGAGTAGAGTCTTTCACAGAGCAGAAAAAGTTAATTTCTTTTATTGCCTTTCTATTTTTGAAGAACTAAGAAAATATCCAAGAGCCCTAAAATACCTTAAAATTGTAAAAGTAACTTTTGTTAACAGTATGAAAAACGTATTTTTGGAGTTACTTGTGCTGTCAGGTAACAAAGAAAACTGAAGAAATTGTAGAAGAGAGACTGGAGTTTTTAATTCACATCTATTGTAAGTGTAGAAGACTGAGGAAAATAATTCAATCATCTTTACACCATATTACTGAGTGCTCTCATTTAACTTCAGTCTTTTAATAGGGATTTAGGTCTTCTACAACTGCTAACAACACTTTTCTTGCATTTAATGTATTTCAGGAGACCAGAAGAAGCCAATCAGTTTTCAGTAATTAACAGAAATGCCTACTGGGCAAGATGTGAGTTTGTAAATGCCTCGATTTTGGGCTGGCAAACATGAGCAAGCATTAGGTTGGGCCCAGATTAAAGCCTTGAGCTGAGATGACCTGTCAGTCTGATAAAATATTCTTCATTCAGTGTGCTGCTGTAACGTAAATGTCATGGTTTGCAGTGCTCCTTCCCTGGGAAGTCCACGCTCAAAGCTCTGAAAAAGTGATTTTATTACATGACTTTGAGGGAAAAAGCAGGTTACTTGAAGTCCTTCTAGGTTGGTTTTTTTTATAGTAAGTACTCTAGTAAAATACCAGACTTAACTTGCTGGTCATTGGCTACTTTGATTCATAGGTAGTGAATTATGCACCACGGAATAATAACATTGCTAGTTTAACAAAATACCGTCATAACAAATAGTTTAGCGTTCATAGGATCTTTACATCTTCAGAGCCTCACTGCCAAGGACTTTCTTTACGTGCTGCCTTTCTGGACTAAACGTAATGAGCAAATGCCTTGGCTCTGTGCTCGGTGCCATCAGGTTTAAGCATCTGCCACTCAATACGGAATGCAACTTACTGAGAAAGAATGGGCTTCATAATTCAGGTTATCCTTTTGGATATTCCTTTTGGCCTCCCACCTGTGATCTCTACTTTGTGTATTTCATGGCATCTTCTACAAATTACCATAACATTCAGCAACAATAAATAGAATAAACTG
Source organism: Rhinopomastus cyanomelas (assembly GCA_013400115.1). NCBI lineage: Eukaryota > Metazoa > Chordata > Aves > Bucerotiformes > Rhinopomastidae > Rhinopomastus > Rhinopomastus cyanomelas. Next base: position 163,251 of record VXBP01008534.1, read on the forward strand.
AAATTGGAGAAAGCTTTCAGGTTTTTAGTGCAGCTCTTCTGTAGTTCTGCAGAAATACATGTTCTGTCCTACTGAACGTATATGGCTACTGTATCTTTCACAGAGCTGTAGGTTAATTTAGGCTGGAAAGGGCTGCTCAAGTTCATGTGAGCTGAGGACCTACTCACAATAGGTCCTCAGAACTCCATGCCTCAAATAATTTTCCTGTGGAGTTTTGAGTAGCTCTAAGGGTTGCAGATTCCACAAACTCTCCAGGCAACTTGCTTCAATGTTTGAGAAGTATCATGATGGAAAAAATGTTTCCTAATACCTGTGTGCAGTTTTCTGAGTTTCAGTGTTGATTTTCTTCTCGTCCTGTCAGTGTGCTCCTCTGTATGACCTTGATTCTGCTTCTGTAGACCATCTCAATAGGTAGCTGAAGAAGGCAATGCTGCCTTCCTTTAGCATTTTCTTCTTAAAACTCAGAAGACCTATTTCCGTCAGCCTCTCTTGGTACGTCTTGTTCTGAACCACTGATCACCTTGGTGGCACTCAGCAGCCTTTTTCCTTTTATCAATGTTTGTCTTGTACTAGGGAGCCCAAGTTTGGTCTCTCAGTTGCGCAGTAGAAATGAATAATCAGTGTTCTCAGCTGTTGTTTGTACTATTATTAAGACAGCCCAGGAGATGTTGGCCATGCAAAGACATTCTGGTGACTCATATTCAGTTTTTCCCCCACAGGTCTAAGTGTTACATGGAGTTATTCCATCCTCCCTGTAGGACTCTGAATTTGTCTTCACTGAACTATGTTACTATTCTGCTTTGCAAAGTATATTTAAAACAATAAATTTGTTTAAGTATAACAGTTTAAAACGCTTTAGGCTTTGTGTAAGTAGTACCTGCAGTATAATTCTGAAGATGAATAAACCTTTCTTCCTTCCCTGAATCACACTAGGACCTTTCCAGACATTTCTCATTGTATTTGGAAACTGAGATACACAGGAAGCTTATCTACAGGACTGGTAACCCTAATACATAAGAGAGAGAAAGCAGACAGTGCTGTAGTCTGTAGATAGACTAGTATTAGAAGTTCTCTCTGCTAGATGCATTTTAGGTGGATTTGTGTGTGTAAGTAGAATTATGTGACATTAGGCAAAAAACAATGGAGAGGAAAAACCCCCAAACTGGAACTAAGTTTCTTGTGGAGCTGGAGATTTGCTAAACTCCTTTCTAGTGGGTGACACGATATATTTATTAATAAAAAGTGTTAAGAATAAAGTCATAGCTTAGAATTGGCATTTTGGAACATTCTAGAGTCTCAGCAGTAGAGTGATACTCCAGATGTTACACTGCCTAGTCAAAAAAGCTTTACATATTTAATACCTTTATTGTAGACATTTGATTCTGATAGTCCATTTCTGAATCTATTTAGTCTTGCATCACTACAAGTTGATTCTGAAGTCTCTCTGGTTTCAGATTTTTACACAGAATTGTGAAATTTGACCTAAGTTGTATTTGTGCTTTTTGTTCTGTTGAGTTTATTCATTCCTGTGCTGCATACAGCTGTTTGCATGACCAATGTACAAGTTTCGGCTTGGACCATTTGAGTATTTAAGATTTCTTGTGTGGATACTATCACTGGATCTTCAGTAGCCTTGCAGAGCACATTGAATTTAATTTTTACATACCAGTCTAATTACTCCTACATGGTACATTGTAAGGTTTTTAGTTCAAATACTTTGAAATCCTGAGATCTTAGGCTGTTTTCAGTAATTTGAAATCTGTGTTTTCAGGGACTTCAGTTACTTCAAAGCAGATGTTTAACGACTAAACTTCATTTTTAGCTCAACTTCTTACCTAATAGAAGTATCCCTAATGACTATATTAAGACAAATGATAACTGTTATATTAGTAGCATGTATCTGCTAGATGATGCTATCTTACCAATGATAATTAAACTCTGAGAAATACCTCTGTTTTAGTCAATTAATGTTTCAGGTCTGTGTTTTCACATTGAGAATTTCTGAACACCTACTCATACAACATGACGGAAAACATTTGGTAAGATGAGACTCAAAAAACAGTGGAACAAGACTTACCTATTTTAAATTGGGATGAATATAAGTATTCCCATAAAGCAGTATTTGTATTCCTTTGGCTGTTGAGTAAGTAATCCATGACATCAAGGGTGTAAATGTCCCAGAATTCATCCCAGTTCATGTCCAGTTCTGGACTCCTCAGTTCAAGGGGGATGTGGAGCTGCTGGAGGGAGTCCAGCGTAGGGCAACGAAGATGATAAAGGAGGTGGAGCACCTCCCTTAAGAGGAGAGGCTGAGGGAGCTGGGTCTCTTTAGCTTGGAGAAGAGGAGACTAAGGGGTGGCCTCATTAATGTCTATAAATATGTGAAGGTGTAGGTGTCAGGAGGATGGAGCCAGGCTCTTGTCAATGTCATCTAGTGATAGGACGAGGGGCAATGGTTGTAAGCTAGAACATAGGAGGTTCCACATAAATATGAGAAGGAACTTCTTCACAATGAGGGTGCCGGAGCACTGGAACAGGCTGCCCAGGGAGGTTGTGGGGTCTCCTTCACTGGAGACATTTCAGACCCGCCTGGATGTGTTCCTGTGCGACTTAGTCTAGGTGATCCTGCTGTGTCAGGGGGATTGGACTAGATGATCTTTGGAGTTCCCTTCCAATCCCTAATGATTCTATGATTCCATGAAACAGCAACTTTGCTAACATCAAAGTGAATCTCTGCTAGTCAAACAAAGATGAATGTCATGATCAAAGGGATCCTACGGTCTCATTTACAATTTTAAGTCTTGGAAACTACTGTTACTTTCCAAGTAACAGTAGTCTGTTACTTACTGATGCTGGAATCAACTAGTAGCAACACAATGGGTTGTTGGGTTTTTAAAAATATACTCAATTAAGAAATGACAGCTATTTTCCTTGAGGCTTGCCTTCTCCTAATTCACCCTTAAAAGGAAATCAGTTGACTTCTTTTGGAGATTTCAAGGCTATCTTCCATGTCAAGTGGAAAGGAACAAGAGGAAACAACTTGTTTCAAGAAACTAGAGATGTTGAGAAACTTAAGTAGGATGTGGACCTGCCTTATGTCTTATTAGGCTTACTGTTTTCAAGACAGTTAAAAAAATATAATAAAAATTTCTTCTCAAAGGTACTTACCACATAATTATGACTCACTTTCAGAAACTCTTTGCTTCTCACCTGAACTTCATTCAGCAAACTAGAGAATCAATAACCAAAACAGTGCCCTCCTGCTCCACTTCTCCTTGAATGGTATGAGTTTTGTGTTATACCAGGAAGTTACAAAGCAACCTATCCATTCCTGTACAGCAGAGAAAGCTCAAAGGTCTCTGAATGTTAGTACTAAGACCTAAAAATTGAGACTCCAGATGTTGTAAAATATGAGAAGTGAATGACAGAATTTGTAGTAATTGAATAATCATTTGCCACTCTAAAATAATTTTCTAATTCAACATTCCTGACCAACTAATGAGTAGTGTTGTCATTTGCCACTTAACTTCTCAGTTTTAGTGTTTAATTTTTTACTGGAATATAATCTCAGAGGCCCAGAATCTTAAACGCTTAGTGATCTTCAGAAAAAACCTTGACATGCAATCTAATTAAAGGTAATTCTGCTTATGTATAGGCTGTGTTTTTCCTCTTTTGCATCAAAGGTCTTGATCCCTTTTTAATGTCATTCTAAATCCAGAAAGACAAGATGAGAAAGGAAAGGTGTAGAAAGGGAAATGAACTGGAAATACACAGTAGCTCGTAAGAGCTATTCTGCAGTGTCTCTGTAAATTTTTCTATAAAATCTCAGGAAGCCGTGAGAAGGGAAAGCTTTTATAAAATCATAGAATCATTAGGGATGGGAAGGACCTCGAAAGATCATCTAGTCCAACCTCCCTGACACAGCAGGATCACCCAGACCAAGTCATAGAATCAGTCAGGGTTAGAAGGGACCACAGGATCATCCAGTTCCAACCGCGCTGCCATGGGCAGAGACACCCAAACTTTGATCAGGCTGGCCAGAGCCCCATCCAGCCTGGCCTTAAACACCTCCAGGGATGGGGCCCCAACCACCCCCCTGGGCAACCCTTTCCAGGCTCTCACCACTCTCACAGCAAAGAACTTCCTCCTCACATCCACTCTAAATCTACCCATCTCCACCTTTGCTCCACTCCCCCTAGTCCTGTCGCTACCTGCCATCCTAAAAAGCCCCTCCCCAGCCTTTTTGCAGGCCCCCTTCAGATACTGGAAGGCCACAATAAGGTCATCTCGGAGCCTCCTCTTCTCCAGACTGAACAGCCCCAACTCTCTCAGTCTGACCTCATAGGAGAGGTGCTCCAGCCCTCTGATCATCCTTGTGGCCCTCCTCTGCACTGGCTCCAGCACATCCACATCCTTTATGTAAAAAGGGCTTCAGAACTGGACGCAGTACTCCAGGTGGGGCCTCACCAGAGCAGAGCAGAGCAGAGAATCACCTCCCTCGACCTGCTGGCCACACTTCTCCTGATGCCGCCCAGGAATTGTTAAGGAATTAATATACAGTTCAAGAGATATGTCTGTCTTGCTTTCTATCTGGAAAAAAAAAATCTCATTACAGCTTCTGAATGTACATTTCATTTCATTTAGTGGGACTGGCTTTCATCTAGGTGTGGTGCTGTGAATTTCACTAGAACAGTCATTATTGTAAAGAACTGAAGTCAGCTTGAGGTCCACTCAGTTTTGAGAAAGAACAGGATTAAAACACCAAAGCATAATTTGGTGCTTCATGCCTTGACTTATTAGGCACCTTAGTCTGGGAGGGCTGGACATCACAGTAAGGTTCATAAATGGATTTTCAGGTTTTCAGCAATGAACCATATTGTATCTCGATGAAGGAAGAATTCATTCCTGCTGACAGCATTAAAGTAATGTTGTTGGCCATGGCTGGTAAAGCAAAGTAACGGTACTGAAAAGATTTTTCTGCCCCTGAGAATTTTGTTTTTTTGACCTCTTGCCTGTTTGTAAGTTGTTTGAAAACATGATTACATGTGTAATTGCTTTGTGTTTTTTTCAGGATGGGTTTTAATTCAGATTTACTCATATATGAGGTTGTGAAACTCGTTATTTCATTTCCAAGTGTGTTTTTCCAAATGTGTCTTAAATGTTGAACTAGTTCACAGTTGGAAAAGTGTTCCCTCTTTCTGGAGAACACTGCTCGTGTGCCTACCGGGAAGAATTGTTGATAGAGGGCACCTTCCAAGAACAAATGACCTTTCTTGCTTTTGTAAAAGGATTGAAAATCTATCACCATCTATGGGATGGTGCTTCAAAATTTTGTTCCTGAAGTAAAGACTACCAACCCAGAGAGTGGTAGTAAATGGTGTCGCATGTAGTTGGTGGTGTCTCCTGAGGGTCGGTGTTAGGTCCGGTCCTGTTTAACATCTTTGTTGATGATATTGATGATGGGATGGAGTCCATCATGAGCAAATTTGCAGATGACACTAAGCTTGGAGCCCGTGTTGATCTGTTAAAGGGTAGGAGGGCCCTGCAGAGGGACCTGGGCAGACTGAAGAGTTGGGAAGACTCCAGTGGGATAAGTTTTAACAAGTTTAAGTATTGGGTTCTGCATTTTGGTTATAACAATCCCAGGCAGAACTACAGGCTGGGAATGGAGTTCTTAGAGAGTTCTCAGGTGGAGAGACACTTGGGAGTACTGGTGGACAGTAAACTGAACATGAGTCAGCAGTGTGCCCAGGCGGCCAAGAGGGCAAATGGCATCCTGGCCTGCATCAGGAATGGTGTGGCCAGCAGGTCAAGGGAGGTAATCCTTCCCCTGTATTTGGCACTGGTTAGACCACACCTGGAGTATTGTGTTCAGTTCTGGGCCCCTCAGTTTAAGAGGGATGTTGAGGTGCTGGAGTGGATCCAGAGAAGGGGCTGGAAGATGAGCCCTATGAGGAGAGGCTGAGGGAGCTGGGTTTGTTTAGCCTGGAAAAAAGGAGGCTCAGGGGTGACCTTATCACTGTCTATAACTATCTAAAAGGTGGTTGTAGTCAGGCAGGGGTTAGTCTTTTCTCCCTGGCTACTGGAGACAGGACACGAGGTCATAGTCTTAAGCATTACAGAATTATTTTATTAAAAACCAGTTCAAGAAAATAAAACCAAATCAAAAAGACCCAATTTCAACTTGTGTTCCTCAGCTCAATGAACGTAGATTCAGTGTGTACATTTATTTTTATCTCATACTGAATCTTTCTAAAATTTGAAATAACTTTTTGTTGGAAAATTTTAAACCTTGCTTGGATTTTGAATGAAAGTAGAACCAACAGTAGTTGACACATAAACTACTGAGAAACATATTTAATATTTACAGTTTAGAATCTTCTGAAAAATTGCAGTGTTTTATTAGAGAGAGCTTTCGAACCTGCAGCAAGACTGAAGCATTGCAGTGTACTAGCTATGTCTTGTCTGTAGTGATTTCAAAACATAATTCATATCTACTATTTTATGGTTGTTCAGGTACAACACAGCTCTCTGTGCAGCATGCTAACGTTTTGCAGCTCTTCATCGCATTACAGTGCCTTCTGTAGTGATTCCTCAGGTGGCTCCTGATCTGTTTGTTTCCTTGTGCAAAGTCCTTTGTCAGGCTTCACATTTGCATTTCTGCTAATATTTAGGTGCTTTGATTGATTTTTTTAATTTAGCCTGAGTAAATGTAATGTGTAATTCCGTTTTTTGTTGTAAACAAAGGAATAGACTACTTTCAGCAGAAAATGAAGTCTGCTCATCCTTTCAACTAATCAGACATTTAGTCACCCACCCAGATTTCTGATTCAGGAAGTAGGTCAGAACTGTTCAAATTTGGGTTCTTAAAATGTGTTTTCTAAGTCAATGACCTGTTTTCAAGAACAGTTTGTTTATTGGTAGCCTCAGAAAAATCTAGGCTTCCTTATGCCTTGATATAATTGACTTTCAATCATGTACTTTGAAAATGCTGAGGTTACCTAGAATGTTGTGTTTATGTGTCTACAAGGCATATTGCTATTCATTGTTACAACATCATGTGCTGTAGAAAAGGCTCTTAAAGAGAATGATACTGAAAGCAAATATTTTTTATAATGTGCATAAATAAATGTTTTGATAACGTTCATAAAATCTAAACAATAAAGTGGAGTTCATGTTCTTTTATCCCCTATTTATTTATTATTTCCATGTCTGATTTGCTCATTTTTAGGATTGAAGAGGAAGTCTCATGAGACTAAGAGCAGATTTTAGTTTCTGTATCTCAGGCTCTCTTTAAAGTCATTCAAAGCATATGTAGCACTTGAACAAACTTCAACTCATTTTGATGTACAGAATGTCTCAGTTGCATTGTTTGTTTTTGTCTCCCTTGACCTAAGAACAGAGTGAGGGTTCATACTGAAGATGTCTAACATTGTCAGCTGAAGCGCCCAAAATTTCACAATTTTTCTGTGTCCTGCCTTAATAAAGAAGGCCTGTCTTAGAGCCTAGAATAACTCTCTGATGGCAGATGTGAAAGTTTTTCAGATGATCCTTAAAGATATGGCACTGGGACCATCCTGTTTACAGAGGTACAGGAAGAGGTCATATGCTTCTGCCATGAGTCTTGTAAGTGCGTAATAATTTTTTTTAATGCAGTCATTCTTGATTACATCCAGAGAATTTAGTGATAGATTTTTATTTTCTTTTATTAGCAAACAGCAGTTATTTTCAACAGTAGGAAATATTCAACATTTCTATATATTGAAACAGAAGTTCTGTTTGCTTTGGCCCAGAAATATAACTGTACTTTGTGTATCGTGTTTCTTCTACTGCCTCTCTCTGCAACTGTGAAAAACAGATTTGTGTGAGTCCTATCATTTTGTCAATTGAGATAGAATGCTTCCGTACTAAGATGACATTCATTAATCTTGTATGAACGACAGGAACACAGTATTGATGCTTGAATTTCAAGAGGAAGTGAGGTCACTGATCAGTTCCTGACTCTGAGGTTACTGAATGGGAATGTGATGAAAAGTCATAGTCTCTAATTTTTTGTCAGCAAGCAAGCTAAAGAATTAACTCAATTAAATAGTTGCACCAGGTTAAAGTGTTTATCATAGTAATGAACAAAATATTCCGCTAGTAATTTAACTGTAAATACATTGATGGAACCTAATCTGTTTAATACTTTAAATGGTATTGATCTTATTGTACACAAAATTATACATTTTTAAATATAGATTAATGTCAGCTAATTAAGGTTTCAGCATTTGGCAAAAAGAAATAGATTCATCTATTTAAAGATTTAATCAAATCTGTCATTTTGACTGAGATTGGAATATCTTTAAATACCAGGAAAAAACCCTACTCTTAAACTCATTTTCCAGTGTACAAATCTGTAAAACACAAATGTCTCTCTTGTGTTCATAGACAGCATCTTGAAAAGAATGATCATCAACCTGGGCAGTCCATTCCAATGTCTGATCACCCTTTCCGGAAGGAAGTGCTTCCTAACATCCACCTTAACCCTCCTCTGGCACACTTTCAGGCCATGCCCTCTTATCCTGTCACTAGTTGCCTGGAAGAATTGCTCAAACCCCACTTGCCTACAGTTTCCCTTCGGGTAGTTCTAGAGAGTGATAAGGTCCCCCCTGATTCTCCCCTTCTCCAGGCTAAACAACCCCAGGTCCCTCCGCCTCTCCTCATCAGACTTTTCCTCTAGTCCCTTCACCAGCTCTGTTTCTCTCCTTTGGACACATTCCAGCACCTCAATCTCTTTCTTCAAGTGAGAGGCCCAGAACTGCCCCCAGTACTTGAGGTGAGGCCTCACCAGTGCTAAGTACAAGGGGAGAATCATGTCCCTAGTGCCACTGGCCTTTTGTGCCACCTGGGCAAACTGCTGGCTCATGTTCAGTCAGTTGTCAATGAGTACTCCCAGTCCCTGTCTGCCAGACTGCTCTCCAGCCACTGATCCCCCAAGAATGACACAAACCTGTTGAAGAGGGGGCGCGTCATTGGTTAACTCCTGACCGCTGACATGAGAGCCTGGAGAACAAATCCCATTGGCAGCGCAATAGGCACATGTGAGGGCTGAACTTGCTTTTGGGTCCCTTCGGAGCAGCTGCTGCTGTTGCCTTCTTCCTCTTGCAACACAGACTTAGTGAAAAGGTTACAACTTTTTATCCTGTTCCTCGTAACTCCCTCTCCTCTCATGTTGTTGTTGATCTTTCTCTCACTCCTGATTCAGTCTTAGTATCCCTTTATCCCTGTGCCCATTTCCTTTCTCTTTTTTTCTTTTTCCCTTCCTCCTTTCCTCCTATCTATTAAAACTCCTGCCTTTATTGTATCTTTGTTATATATTTTTTTCTTTTCCCCTCTTTGTTCACACATGGGGGTAATTTTCCATTTTCAAGGGGTGTTTGTGAGAGAAAACCCTTCAACATTTTTTTTTTTCCTTTTTGGCAGTGTAGGCACCCACCAGGGTCAGGAATCCTTTGTTAGTTTTCACACCATTCCAGGAGGCCTCTGGCATGTCACAACTGGAAGATGACAGATGTAGGCTAGATATAAGGAAGACGTTTTTGACAGTGAAGATAGTGAAACAGAAGGACAGGTTGCTCAGAAGTAGGAGAGGCCTCATCTCTGGAATCATTCAAGACCAGGTTGGACAGAGCTCTGAACTATCTGGTCTAATTAAAGATGTCCCTGCTCATTGCAGGAGGACTGGACTAAATGCCCTCTAAAGGTTCCTTCCAACCTAAAGCATTCTATGATTCTGTATATGCCACCCAAATGGCTAATTTGGAAAAGCCTGCTCTTCCATGCCCATGACAGGGCATTGCTGTTTTTAGCAAAGACATTAGCAGAAGTTAACTACACTGAAACATAGGCCATGTGCTACAACTAGCTTTTTCCTTAACCCTTTTGTCTTGTACCTTCCTCCTTTTTTATTGCAGCAGGAGTAAATAAACTGTATCTGGTTAATCTCAGGAATAAACTATATCTGTTTTTTTACATCAGCTTCAGCAGTGTAAATAAAACTACTTTATTTTGTCTGTGCTACAAATGCACTTCAAAACTGACAGTTTGACAAATTAACTCAGAAAAATAATGAACTCTTCTCAGAATGCATCTACTCATATAAGAATATTTGAATCTCTTATATGTTTTTCTTGTCAACTTTTCATATTTTGTGCTATTGTTATATGAAGGAGCTCAAGAAGCAGCAACTTGAACCACATGACATTGCACCACACGGTGCCATCTGTTGAATGATAGTGGTTCACACTGTTGCACAGTATTATTAGATGGTTGTCTCTAATATGTAGTAGAAGTCATCCTGGCTCCTATCCAATCTTTAATAGGGACTTCAACCTTCCAGACAGCTCTGACTGCTGTTAGCAAGATACTGCCTGCTGGAGGTTCTCATAATTTAGATGCATAATGTTGTGTCATCGCTTTCAGAAGATGACGTTCCTAAGGCTATTTCTCAGTGAAAAAGACGACACAGACGTAATTTCACAGGAGTTAGACTCGCAGAACTCGCAGGTTCAGGTTCGGCCGAGAGGACATTCGCAAGAGCTCTAACATGGACCTTCACACTCAGACCAGTATAACCTCACAAAAGCCGTTTATTAAACAAAGTCACTAACTTATACAGACTTCCACATAACCTGCCCCACAGGCAATGGGATTGGGCAGATGGCACGCCTCCTATGTTCCTATTGGAACAAGCTAGCAGACAGCAGATAGTCCAGCCCTGCACCCTGTGCAACCCTCAAAACCATCCCCTGCTGTGTTTCTCTGTTAAACAAAGTCCTCCAGCATAAGGACTGGATTGCTCACTCACTTATGTTCCCTTACACACAGACCATTAGCACATAAGGCAAAATGAAGGACACTGAAAGGCCACCTCAGGAAGGATATAGATTATATATACAATCCTAATGCAACAGCAAAAGATCTAAACTGTCATTACTTGGAATGAATCAGCAATGTTATTTATTAATAGTACAGTAAGGGATTATTTTTCCCATTTTATCTGCATTTTATAGTTTTTATCATATTTAGTATGAGACAAAACTGGCCCAAATGCTGTATCTATCTATGATAATAGCCATATATCTGCCTTACTGACACACAGCGTGAGGAATCAGGCCTGGAGACAGTTTGCTCCAAACCTGTTATCTCCAAAGTGATCATTTATCAGCTTCATTGAGACTGGAGATAAATCCCATTCACTATATATTTACACAACATATACTTTGCATGAAACACAGCATCTGTTCACAAGATTATATTCAGTGATGTTTTAATCCTGTCATGCCAGCCTCCATGGGAATGTACCATTCACTTATTCACAAAGCTGTTTCTTTATAGTCAAGAACCAGACCATCCTTTCAGTTTTTATTTAGTAGTCAGTAAAATGCTCTTTCTGGCTCATCCTAAATGACCTTAGGACTTTGATGAGTGGTAGGTGCTAAATATTGAAAGAGAATAATGAGCATGTAAACCTTAGAAAATGCCTAAGTCAGAGCTGACACTGAATGGCATTTCCAGAGTGCAAGTATCTTCAGACCAGGGTACACTAAACTGAAAGACACATCCATCATATTGGACATGTCATCAAATTGTATCACATCTTTAAGGACCATATAAATACCTTGACAGTTTGCTGACTGATAAAACAGAAAAAGAATTGAAATTTAGCATTAAAGACTATGCAAATGTTTAACATTTGGGAGATCATAGGAAGGGATTTTTTAACATCGACCTCTATCCAGAGTAGTCTTTGCACTAAATTCCAACATACTCATTGTTTACCTTAAAATTTATCCAAAACATGAAAGGTACATCTGATGACATTCGTTTTCCTTTTAGATTTGCTGAAAAACTCCCAAGTAACTTGAAACGCACAAATGAGAGTCTAAGACTCCCATCAATACCTGTATGCTCAACACACAAGGATGCAAAAGTTTGCACCTGGCCAGCCTGGCAACAGCTAATGCACTGTGAAGGAAATGTTTCCATAACACCTACTGACCCTGGTGTTTGGGGAATTCAGCATGATGAAGAGGGACATTGAAGATTTTCTATAAATCTGCAAAGGTACTGCTGGAGTGTTTTTGGAGGTGGTTGGCATACAGGTTTTCACTGGTGGGAATGATACTTCATTAGGTTAAGAAAAAAAAAGTCTATGTAGTCCAGAGGTCACATCAGCAGCAGACATTTGACAGAAGGGATGTTCATCCCTACACAATGCTCCCCAGAACCCAGCTTTCAGGCTAGAAACAACTTGAGGCAAAGACAAGCTGTCTTTTGTGCTATATATAGCAATGAGCACTCCAAGTTTATCATAAATCAATAAACCAAAACATTTCCTGCACAAGTCTCATAGAGTCACATGCACTACCACAGCACTGAATATTCTATTGCTGCAGCACTATCTGTTTGGAAACTTACAATGGCAGCAGGAAAGATATGAAAATAACACATATTAAGCTACAGCCACAGCCTTCATTGCACAGTATGATGGAGCAAGAAGGTGCAGCAATTTAGAAAGGCTTCACATTTGATAGCTTAGAATCATAGAATCATTAGGGGTTGGAAGGGAACTCCAAAGATCATCTAGTCCAATCCCCCTGCCACAGCAGGATCACCTAGGCCAAGTCGCACAGGAACACGTCCAGTCGGGTCTGAAATGTCTCCAGTGAAGGAGACTCCACAAGCTCCCTGGGCAGCCTGTTCCAGTGCTTCATCACTCTCACTGGGAAGAAGTTCCTTCTCATATTGATGTGGAACCTCCTATGTTCCAACTTACAACCATTGCCCCTCGTCCTATCACTAGATGACATTGAGAAGANCTGTTACATTTCATTAATTTTTTCTCAGCCCAGTTCTCCAGCCTGTCCAGGTCTTGCTGAATGGCAGCACAGTCTGCTGAGTTGTCGGTGACACCACCCAGCTTTGTGTCATCAGCAAACTTTCTGACAGTGCACCCTAATCCCTCATCCAAGTTTAAATCTTACAAAAATTCCTACACAGCTGGACAAAATGTACTGCATAAAAGCTGAACATTTTCAGTCTACGAAGAACACTTTCTCTTCCTAATGTGTAAATAAGATAAACACATCTGTCTTTTCACTGTCTTTTTTGCATCTTTGCCTGTGGTGCTTATCTCATTTTAAGACTGGTATACACAGATGAACAGCTCTGAACCTCCTACCTCTCTTCCCTTTGTTTTTAAATTTTGGATTAGCTGATGCACTTGACTCCATCTGCAGAATGAAGACACGTGCCTGTATCACACACTTTAGGCTTATAAGGGATATTTGTAACATAAATACTTAAAAACCTTCAAAGCCCCCGTTATTCAAACTGGTTATGGTGTCCCAATACTGAGGATAAAAAGTTTTTTTTTCTTCTAATACTTTTTAAGTGCATAGAAAAATAATATGACAAATAATTCTGTTGATTAACTAAAAAACTATCACCAGGTAATTGTCTTTATGGTGTTTCTAGGAATGTGATAAAGTTGTCAGAGTTATAGTTCCAGTAAAACATTTCTGATCAATCCATCTTGCAAAAAATTGCACTAAAAGCATGGTTGTTTATACATCTGTGTACAATTAGCATTTGTAATAAACAACAGATTACTTACTAAAGGTAATTACAGAAATTGTAACCATGACGTGATACCAAAGAACTGCTGAACTTACATGTATTAGTGTTGTACCTCCTGTTCCCTTCTGCAGACTACTACTCCACCATCAGAGCCCTAGAGATGTGTTTACGTGGCAAGCTTTTCGTCCTAATTTCATAAAGTTCACAGTAATGAGCAAATATTATTTTTTAATTGCTGGTGGAACTGAGACATAGGTGGATGTCCAAGCTCACTATTGCTAAGAATCAACAACGTAATGAAAAAATACCTCACCTCCAGCAACTAGTGAGAAAAATGGTCCCTTTCTCGAGAATGGTCTGTGAGTAGCTGATCAATGACAAATCCAGAGTGGTCTTTACAAGAAGCAAAAACACATTTGGCTGGTTTACTTGTTTTGACTTGGAAAAGGGAAACAGAATCGAAGGCAGAAAGCAGTTAGTCCTCCTCAGGAGACTACTGCTTGTCTACTGTAACAGACATAAGAATATGCTATCGCAATTTAATGGATCACATGCAGCACCTTGCAATCCAGTTGAGAGTGAACAGGAACCCAATTTTGCAAGTCTTTTGCATCATGTCAGTACCTTTTCTGTTCTCTGTCTTGTGAGCTTAATTAATGGTTTGCAACTGGAAGAAATGAGATTAATTTCATGAAGATTTCTTCTGTTTCTATCTGTAATTGCAGCAGTTCAATTGACGAGGTAGTGTTAACACCATACGTAGTGTAACAACATTCCCACCTAGGAAATACCTTTACCAGCTATCTCTACTCACCAATAAGTAAGCAGCAGTGATTAAATCAGGAATCTGAGTGCAGGGTCAAAGTTCCATGTCATAAGGCATAAACAGTGACAATTTACAAAATGATTCTCTGATGTTCGTTTCCAAAATTATCCAATTTGTAAAAAAAAAGTACTTTTCTATACTGTAACTTTGCTAGGAATGTCTTCATAAATAAAAATACTTACTGTACTGTACAGATAAGGTACTGTATCAGCAATATCTTTACAGTAGCATGAAAAATTACATTGCCATGATGTTTTGGCAGTGTATAATCATTAAAAAAATTATATGTATTAGAGGATACATTTTGTGAGAAGAGCCAAAAATAAAAACAAAAACATTTTTACATTCATAGTTAGTGTTTATTAACATTACACTTTGAAAATGGCCACGTGAATAACACACACCTTTAAATGCTTTCTTTCCATTAGATTATTTAACTGTAGCTGAAATAAAAGATCTCCTAAGAGCCAGAATATTACAGTTAAATTACAAGCTACTTCAACACCTGAATTAGAAATACAAGATGTCACTTAAAAACTTTGCAAATACAACTAATGCTGTTATTACTGTAACAAAAAGCTAAAACATATGTAAATATAAATATTAATACCAGCAGACACCAGCCCAATAGTCTAAAATATAATTAGTAGCAAAGTATCACCATGATGAGCACTTAAGGTATAACTCTTCCTTGCTCACCACTATAAAATTCTTTCATATCAGTTAAAGACCTGATTCTGTTACGTTGAATACACCACAGAAAATATTACACCTAGAGAAGAGAAGTTTCAATTACTTTAGTCGGACTGGAGGACTTATGAGGATTCATACTTACATACACATAGATAATTATTTTTTTAATTTCAATATTTACAGCCTTTGGCATTCAAAACTAATAACTTAAAGCTAAAATAATACAACTGTAATAACTACAGGATTTAAAAGAATTTTTTGTTTACAGCCTCATATAAGTTTTCAAAAACCATCTTTTAAAATCTTAGTTGAAATCATAAAAGATGACACTTTCTATTAAATCCAAGTTGAAGATAATATGTAACAACATAATTTTTGAAAACAAGAGACTTTTAAAAACCAATAATACAGTTAACTAGTTACAGTAACTGCACATACTGTGTTATATCAGTAAGTACAGGCTGGGCAGTGACTGGCTGCAGAGT
>VXBP01008535.1:0-207660 GCA_013400115.1 Rhinopomastus cyanomelas
CTCTAAACCCCTCACAAGCTTGGTAGCTCTGCTCTAGATCCTTGGGGTCTGTGGCCAAATGTTCAGCAGAATTCAGCTGCATTTTCTCTGTTGCAGAGCCTGGACCTTGTGGGTTCTGTCACTGAACCCCGACGGCCTTGGAAGGTTTTGCTCCCCTGAACCGATGCGTTGAGCCCAGCAAGGCTGAAAGGGAGGATTTCTCTTAACAAGGTCCAAAGCGACTGTCTCTGGCTGTTAACTGACTGTGCCTCAGCGAAAGCCCCAGTTAATTGGGCAGTGCTGCACCAGTCCAGGATGAAGTGGCACCTGTCTGCAGACTGGTTAAAAACACAGTAGTTAGAAAACCAGAGGGGACTTGAAAGCTTTCAGGGAGGGTGAGACAAGAGACGTTCAGTGAACTATCTTTTACGTCCAGGAAAGGTAAGGACTGGGTTGAAATTTGGACTTAATGTTCTTCAAGGTCTCTTCCAACAAAAGTTACTCAGTGATTCTGTGATGTTTGAGTTGGGTGCCCTCAGAGAGGTGGCAGAGGCTTCATGCTTTGTGGTCTTCTCATCTTTCCTGTCTGCACGTAGATGTCAGCAGTGTTTGTAACAGTGCTTGCAGGAAAGGCTCAGCTGGATTAAAGGACTAAAGTCTGGCCCCACCGTGTTCACACACAACATCATGCTGGAAGGGACCTCCAGCATCATCACGTTCAGCCCTCATCCCAACATCTCCCTAACCCCTAGACGATGGCCTCAAGTTTTTCAAACCACTGTCGGTGGTTTGTCAGTCTAGTTTTTCAAGCCACTCAGTGGCCAACCACTGCCTAAGTAAAGAACATCTCCCCAATATCCATTTTAAACCTCCCCTGACACAACTTGAGGCCATTTCCCTTCATCCTATCGTTACTAATTTCCTCCCTGCCTCTGCTTTGCTCCTTGCAAAGCCCTTTCAGTCATCTGGCACGAGGAGAGATGATTCCCAAGCATCACGTGTCAGCTTTGGCCAGCTAAGAAACCCAGCCAAGATGGACCCTCTCAGTTTGCTCCTCCCAAAGAGACACAGCTCCCTTGCAAGATCTATTTCTGAAGCTTGAAAATGTCTCTTGAAAAAGGTTTTTAAGTAAATATTTGGTGAAGGCAAGAGATGGTAAGGACACATTTCCTGTGGTGTTTAGGTACAGATGTCAAAGACTGTCACGCTGAACTCAATCACATCATTCCACAGAGCTTTAAATTTGGAGCTCATTGAGCAAAATTGGGGGTCAGATGCAAATTTAGTGGGGTTTGATCTGTTGCAAAGAGCAATAATCTCTTCTCTGAGAAAAGCAGCCGCACAGGTCTGACAGATTTTGTATAATAAAATCACAACTGGGAGCTCGGATGGGATGTTTAATTCCTAGATTGGGTATGTTAAAAAAAAAGGTCATTTAGGTTGAAGCAAATGCATTTGCTCCTTGGCCAGGGCTGTGAATCAGCACAGCTCCACTGGAAGCTCATAACTTCAGGATATTCATGCTGGGGAGGACCTGACCTGCAATTTTTGGCTTCAGAAGGAATCACAGGAGATTCATGGCCATCCTGCAGGGCTCAGGAAGGAACTTGGAACCTTTAGTCTTTTTATGTTTTGAGTTAGAATTAGTATTTTTAAGGTAAAGTCGCTACGTGGCAGATACCTCCAATTTCTAAGGGACTGATGTGGGAGCTGGGGGGTGTTTCTGGGATCCAAAGGCAATGAGCACCGTTCCCAGTGTTCTTTAGGGTCTCCTGTACCACAGCCGCGTTCCTTGAGGTCGGTGCAGAACCAGCTAAATCAGAAACATTTCTGGGAAGTATCAGGGGACTCAACCACCTCCCAGGAAAGGCCCTTCCAGTGCCCAACCACTCTTTCTCTAAAGAATTTCTTCCTAAAATCCAGTGCAAACATCTCCTACCTCAACTTCAGACCATTGCCCCTGCTTTGGTCATTAGTTACTAGGGAGAAGAGGCTGACACCTTCCTCTCCACAACCTCTTTTCAGGTCCTCGTAGAGGGCAATGAGGTCCCCCCTCAACCTCCTCTTCTCCAAACTCAACCTGCCCAGCTCCCTCAGCATCTCCTCAAACAACCCATTCTCTAAACTCCTCACGAGCTGGGTAGCTGCTCTGGACATGTCCCAGCATCTCAATGTCTCTCTTGTAATGAGGGGCTCAGAACTGAACCCAGTACTCATGGTGAGGTCTCACAAGAGCCAAGAACAAGGGCACCATAACTTCCCTTCTCCTGCTGACGGCGCTGCTCCTGATACAAACCAGGACGCTGCTGGCCTTCTTGGCCACCTGGGCACACTGCTGGCTCATATTGATTCCCATTCAACAAGGGTGTTCAAGCTGCAAAGGCAATGCTGCATCCCTCCTTCAGCTCTGCAAACGATTAACTGTGGCAGCAATGTGTTAGTGGGGAGGGGGGGAGCTTTACATCTCTCCCCTCCCTCCCCACCTCAACTTTCTGCCCAGGTCCTGCTTTTCACCTTCAGCCTGACTTTGTACTCCACGTTCTGCCTGGTAATGAATGGATTAACTTTGTGATGAATAATAGGAAAAAGAATGTTTCTGAATTATCAAGAACTAATTGGAATTAAAATTGTAAATGGTTTCTACAAGGGACGTTTTTGTAATTAGTTGAATCCGTGTGGTGGAAGCTATTATAAATAACAAAAAATGTGTTTACCTAATCACAGGGAAAGCGCACATTAGCTCTCTAATTAGAAGTCCCTCGTGGCTCTGCTGCAAACTTTGGGCATAAAATAATGTGTTTCATGCTTGCTTTAGCAGGCAAAGGGAGCTCCATCCGTTCTGTCTGTGCACGTCCACAACGGTGAAGGCGGCTGCGAATCTACCTGCCAAACTCGCGCTCGTTTATCTCAGCACGTCCCTGGGATTTCCCACACCCTGTCCCAAGTGCAACCTGTTGGAGAGCAGTTTAGGAGAAAGGAATCTGGGGGTCCTGGGGGACAGCAGGATGGCCAAGAGCCAGCAGTGTATCAAGAGGCCAAGAGGGCCAACAGCATCCTGGGGTGGATGAGAAGAGGGGTGGGTAGCAGATCAAGAGAGGTTCTTCTCCCCCTCTACTCTGCCCTGGTGAGACCACACCTGGAATATTGTGTCCAGTTCTGGGCTCCTCAGTTCAAGAGGGATGTGGAGCTGCTGGAGGGAGTCCAGTGTAGGGCAATGAGGATGATGAAGGAAGTGGAGCACCTCCCTTATGAGGAAAGGCTGAGGGAGCTGGGTCTCTTTAGCTTGTCTATAAATATGTGAGGGGTGGGTGTCAGGAGGATGGAAGCAGGCTGCTCTTGATGTCATCTGGTGATTGGATGAGGGGAAATGGTTGTAAGCTGGAACGTAGGAGGTTCCACATAAATAGAAGGAACTCCTCTGTTCCAGCTCGCACCCATTGCCCCTTGTCCTATCATTAGATGACACTGAGAAGAGCATGACAACCTCCACATTTAGGAGGTTGTTTTAATTCCAAATGGCATCACATCTGCCCCAGGGGTTCTATTTTAAGAAGATAAGAGCACTCAGGTCGTGCAGTCAGGATAAGCATGAAATAAAGACAAATACAAGTGTTAAGAGTCAGGTTGGATGAAGCCCTGGGCAACCTGGTCTAGTGAGAGGTGTCCCAGCTCATGGCAGGGGGTTGGAACCAGAGGGTCTCTGAGGTCCTTACCAACCTGCACCATTCTATGAGTCTGCAGACACAACAACACCACTGGGCAGCAAGATGAGCCAACACTTCTGTGAAACTTCTCAGTCCTATGCAATTGTCCCAAAGAAGTTTGGGGGTTTAACACAGCAAAGTTATTATCTGATGATTAAGTCACATTAGAGCAGGTTTTTTTAATACCTTTGACCTATTTTGTGAATAATGAACACAGATTTATCCTTGTCACACTAACCAGCTTTTTTAACCTTCAGTGTTAAACTGAGCTAAACAAATGAAGCTTTCCTTACATATACAGAGGTAAATTCATCATGTGAGGGGGGAGGTTTAGGAGCCAGGTTGTAAGATGAAAATCTTCTTAAACGAGTGGGAAGAAGGAAACACTATTTAAATTAAAACACCCTTTACCATTTAAAGAGATGACCTGTTTTATCTAGTTATTCTCTGGGTACTTTCCCACAGTACTGGACCCTGCAAAGGGAGTTTCTCTGTTTCATGCACAGCCTGACAATTCAAGCTGGGGCTCTGCTGTACCTGCCGTAATCCCACAGCGCAAACAGCCTCTGTGCTCAGCAGTAACGACACAGAAAAGTGCTGCTGTCTTTTTTCAACATCACCCCCCGGTATTAGTGGTTTTCCAGAATGGCTGAATCAATTAAATTCTTCATTTTGACATCGTGCGAGCAAAAACACCCACTTTTTGAAATTGAGGTATTAGAATCACAGAATCATTAGGGATTGGAAGGGACCTCGAAAGATCATCTAGTCCAATCCCCCTGCCACAACAGAAGTTGCTTTTTAAAGTCTGGTGGACTTAGTGACTCCTGTGGAAATGCAGTTGGTCCCCCTTGTTTCCACTGCCTCCTCAGTCTGCACCCCACCACACACATTCATGTTGGACCCAGATCCAGGTCACTTCCAACCCTCCACATGTAGATATTTTGGATACTAAGAGCTTTTCAATGTGAAAACACAAATATCACTGGGAAAGGCACTTGTTTCTGCCCACTCTGGGCACTTAGGGCCACGAGGATGATCAGATCTACCATATGAAGATAGGCTGAGAAAGCTGCTATGTTCAACTTTGAGAAGAGAGGGCTTAGGGGGGACCTTATCACCATGTCCATTGAACTCAGAGCAAGGAGTGACAGTCAAAATTAACTTGCCCAGTGGCAAGTAGGGGGGCCAATCGTGCCCTGGAACAGCCCCTCATTAGGAGCTCTGCCAAGTATGAGGGCTGGGGAGATGGAGCCCACCACCTGGATGCCACGTCTGAACCCTTGAGGTTTGCAATACAAAAAATACTACTTCCACCTGAAAAGTCACAGAATCATAGATTTCTTTAGGTTAGAAAAGACCTTTAAGATCATCTGATTCTATGATCAATCCAACTGTTAAACCAACTGTCCCAAGGCCACCACTAAACCCTGTCCATACGCACCAGATCTACACAACTTTGAAGCCCATCCAGGGATAGTGATTCAACCCCAACTCTCTACAACCTCCTTTCAGATAGACAGCAGTAAGGTCTTCCCTCAGTCTCCTTTTCTTCAGACTAAACCGTCCCAATTCTCTCGACCACTCCTCATAAAGCTTGTTCCCAATACCCTATGTATTTTAAAAGTCTTTACACTTATTAAATATTTTAGAAGTATTTCCAGAAACTGAAGATTCATGAAAAATGAGCAAAGAGGTGGAAATTCTAAGCGTGACTATCAAACACCCATTTTTGTGCTGTTTTAATTCAGTGCTGATTGTGGGCAGCAACAGCACATTGCAGAGCCTAAGCGCTGAGGGTGTAGGGCTGCTGCACACGAAATCCACCCGGTACTTGGTGACTCTGGGGAGAGATCAGTGGTTCCCCAAACCACTGACAATCTAAGTTGCTCAGACCATTACCTCAACACAGGAGGTAAATACCATGAAATCAATTTCTGTGCCCAATTTACTCTCGGTGACACCTGCACACACTTTAAAGCGTAGTCTGTCGTCTTGCTCCTCTTGTCACATTATTTCAGGTCATGGGATCAAGTCAAAACCTCATTTTAACCCTCCGACTCCACAGTCCAAAATGTCCTTTTTCCCCCACCAGAAGCCACAAGATATAATTAAAAGTAGGGAAAATGGGTGAAACATTCCCCATTTTTTGTCACCTTAAGCCCACTCTACCGGGACTGAACCGTGTCACTATGTCTTGAGGGATGTGGTTTAGTGGTGACCTGGTAGAGCTGAGCTGGACCAGGGAAAACCTGGCTTTCTGCATGGCCCACGGATCACGGGAGGTGCCACATGAGCCCTTTGGGTCACTTAGCCTTCCAGTACCTGAAGGGGTTACAGGGAAGCTGGAGAGGGATTTTTTTATGAGTAACTTTAGTGATAGGACAAGGGGAATGGGTTCAAGCAAAAAAGGGAAGATTTAGATCAAATCTGAGGAAGAAATTCCTCCTTGTGAGGCTGCTGAGGCACATGTTGCCCAGGGACACTGTGGCTGCTCCATCCCTAGAAGTGTTCGAGGCCAGGCAAGACGGGGCTCTGTGCAACCTGGTCGGGTGAGAGGTGTCGCTGCCCATGGCAGGGGGTTGGGACTGGATGATCACTGAGGTCACTTGCAACCTGACCTGGTCTGTGATTGTATGATCTGCTCATATATTAAGGCAGAGTCACCGTGTGGAGCAGCAGCAGCGGTAAATGGGTACAGTGGAGTGACAGGATGACACCCCACGACACACCAAGCAATTCAGGACATGGGGAACACAAAGCAAAAGCAGCAAGACAGTGCTAAGTGCAGTCCCAAGAGATAAAATGATGGAGGTCAAAACACAACCCAAGTAAAGGCATGACACAAATGGAGTGAGACAGGGAAGGGCAGAGTGGAGCAGCTCTGCTGAGGAAGCAAATAGGACATGGGGAGCAGGACAGGGTGAAGGACACAAAAGATTAAGCGGCCAAATGAGCCAACACGATGCTGAGCCCACATCACCTTCACAGGGGGTGGGCACAGAACAACAAGGGTGGGTTTCTGGGATGCTCCCCTGTATTTTCAGCCACTGTGGGAGGAACTAACACATCACAGCCACCATTCAGCTGCATCTGGAGAAATCTGGCTTATATATCTCACACTCAGCACTTGCATGCTTCCGACTCCCAAATGCTGCTGTTGTACAGCAGTTTGCTGGCCCTCACAGAGCCCCAGTTGCTGGGGAAGGGTCAGAGCCCTACTGCATGGCTTGTAGCCAGGACTCACCTCTGAAAGTCCCTTCTAACCCTCATGGGAGATCATCAATGGATGATCTCATCCATCACAACTGGTGGCAAGCAGAGCCAGAGACCACTGTAAGGACAGCTGGGTGCCTCAGCACAACCCTGTACAATGCAAAACATCTTCCACTGAGGGCTTTAAAAATTATGTCAATGCTTATGAATCCCATTTTATGAATAGATAAAGTTTATGTAGAGATACTTGCATAAAATAGCTTCATTTTATGAGTAGGCTCCCTTAATAATCAGCTGCTCATTGAGCACCACTGCCCTAACCTAAAGCAAACCCCTTTGTGAGACACTGGAAGCGCAGCCGATAGCATTTATTGATTATGTGTGCGCCAGGCACTGGAGAGGAAGAGGTGTCTTTGTTCTCCCTGTATGCCAGCAGTATCTGAAAACCAGAATTACAGGAACCATTTATTATTGTGGCAGGGGGACTGGACTAGATGATCTTTCGAGGTCCCTTCCAATCCCTAATGATTCTGTGATTAGTCAGGTACTTTTGATGCTGGATGTGAACATATTTTCACTAGGAATAAACATCCCAGGAGATGCCTGGTACCTTCCCAGATCGTTACAGAGGTGGAAAGAAATCAGAGCAATAACCACTAACACCGCCTCCCGTTGAATGTCTCTTGAACTTCTGCTGGAACAGCTGTTCCAGTGAGATGTCATGAACGATGTTGGCTTGTCCCAAGAAAAGCACTTGGCCCTGAGCACCCTGGTTATCACAGAACATTAAGGATTGGAAGGGACCTCGAAAGATCATCCAGTCCAATCCCTGACGCAGCAGGATCACCTAGATCCAGTTGCACAGGAAAATGGCCAGGTGGGTTTTAAACATCTCCAGAGAAGACAACTCCCCAGCCTCCCTGGGCAGCCTGCAGAAAACCTTTGGATTTTGTTGTCCCAGATCTTGTACTCATTGATTCTGCACTGAGGGCTGTGTGGCCAGGAGCAGCTTTAGGCATTCTGAGTTCTTCCAGCATGGCACCGCAGGAGATCTGCCTGGGACCTCAGCCTGTAGCCAGCCCACCCTAGACAAGCCTCCCACTGAGACCCACTCTATTTCACTGGCCTGCTTCTCACCATTTACATATTAAACCCATAAATTCCTTCGCTAACAAGAAGCAACGCTCCTTTCCTACTTTTTAAAAAAGAATTATAAATCTTACACTTAGAGCAATTTAAAAACGACTTTCTCTAGCTCTCTTCTTGCTATCAATCAGAGATGCACTTCAATTCCACAGTGCTCTAGGGACCCAGTAGGTTAGAAAAAGCAAATAGGAGAATAGAATGAATATTTTATTTCTGTTTTTCATTGCAGCAGCCAGAAATCAGTCCTTGAAACCCACTAGAAATGATAGGAACTGGCTGCCCTTTAACCATGCTGCCTTGTAAGGTGTCTATTAGGAGCCCGGAATACAGCTCAATACTCATTAGAGCAACTTGCTTCTCAAGGTTTTATTAAAGCCCAAATTCCTTGACGCAGTAGAGTTTATTCATTTGCTTGTTGATATGTTTCCTTGGTACTATGGTTCAAACCTCCTTTGCATAGCAGTGAGTGTGTGGGCATGCACCGGGGGAGCACTCACTGCCTACACGGGCACCAGACAACTCCGGAGGTATCCAGCAACACTTTATACAAGCCACAGCTTTCTTTGTATAAGCCACAGCTTTAAGCCAACACCACATCCTGGGCTTCACCAAAACAAGTGTAGCTGTCAGTTGAAGAGAGGTTTTTCTGCCCCTGGAAGACCTCACCTGGAGTTGAACCCTACGCTGAACTCTCTCCAGCAGCTCCACATCTCTCTTGTACTGAGGAGCCCAGAACTGGACACAATACTCCAGGTGTGGTCTCACCAGGGCAGAGTAGAGGGGGAGAAGAACCTCTCTTGATCTGCTAACCACCCCCCTTCTGATCCACCCCAGGATGCTGTTGGCCCTCTTGGCCACAAGAGCACATTGCTGGCTCATAGTCATCTTGTTGTCCACCAGGACCCCCAAGTCCCTTTCCCCTACACTACACTCCAACAGGTCAGTCCCCAGCCTATACTGGTACCTGGGGTTGTTCTTGCCCAGATGCAAGACTCTGCACTTACTCTTGTTATAGNGTCCTTGATGTGCCTGGAGACAGCCTCTAGAACAAATTGTTCCAACACCTTTCCTGAGATGGAGGTGAGGCTGACCGGTCTGTAGTTACCTGTGTCCTCCTTCTTACCCTGTTTGAAGACTGGAGTGACATTTGCTATCCTCCACTCCCTAGGCACATCTCCTGATCTCCATGACAGAAGTTTCCTCCTGAAAATCAACCCAAGTTTCTCATTGCATCTGGGCATGATTTTCCCAACCTGAGAGCATCTCATCTGAAAAAGACAGAGAGTAGAACTGGGCTCTTAAAACAAGGGGGGAAGAAACACCTTAGTCAGTGTTTAATCCCTCTCCAAAAGCCATGTTAGATCATTGTTGAAGTTGGATCATTGACCCATGATCGATGTACAAACCCACATAGCTTCTCCCATTTTTACCAATGGACAAGTGGTAACAGCTTGGAACTGAAAAAGTGGAGGTTTAGATTAGATTTGAAGAAGAAATCCCTCCCAGTGTGGGTGCTGAGGCACTGGAACGGGTTGCCCAGGGAGGTTGTGGCTGCTACATGGCTGGAAGTGTTCAAGGTTAGGTTGGATATGGTAACCTGTTCTGTTGAGAAGTGTTCCTGCCCATAGCGGGAGGTTGGAACTAGATGATCTCAGGCAACATAAACCAGCCTATGATTCTGTGATCTGAGTTGTCTTGCAAACAGTAAGGGCAGAAATGCCCTGAGTTGTTCTTTTTGTGTCCACTTCTGGGCCTCTCAATTCCAGAAGGACACAGAACTGCTGGAGAGAGTCCAGCGCAGTGTCTCAAAGATGATGGAGTGGAGCATCTCCCCGATGAGGAAAGGCTGAGGGAGCTGAGGCTCTTGAGCTTGGTCCCTTCTAACCCTGACTGACTGTATGACTTGGCCTAGGGGATCCTGCTATGTCTGGGGGATTGGACTGGATGATCTTTCGAGATCCTTTCCAACCTCTAATGTTCTCTGATTCTGTGATTCTTCTGGAGGAAGGACCCAAGTATCCTTGATGCTGGGGAGAAGCTAAGTGCCTGCAGATCCCCTCACTCATACCAACCGCCCCCATCTCCCTCACTTTGCTGAGCCCAAGCAGTGCAGATAAATAAAAAAAATAAAGCAAGCTCACCTCATTTTTCCTGACACCAGAAAAAGAGCAAATTAGCTGCCTTTGAGCAACAATTAGGAAGCAGAACATTCCTCTAGGCATCGCTACAGAAGCAGATCATCCCTCAGAGCAGAAGCCATAATGGCTTTTGAATCATGATAAGCACCGCACATTCAGGCAACAGTGATTTGCACTGAAAATAATCCAGGGAAAGACAGTGAAAAGCAGCATTTAGGTAAATAAACTAACCTTAGCCTTTTGATACAGCTTTATTGCACAAGGGGTTTGTTTTTCTACGTGAAAGAACTTTGTATGAGGGAAAGAAAACGAGACTAAAAAGGGATTAAAGAGCTTCAAGAATTTGAATACTTCCCCTGCTTTGGCAGCCGAGTCTCTTCCGCAGTCTGATGCTGGATGCAAATAGTTGCAGCCAAATCCAATTCCTTGTTTACCAATGCAATTTCAGGTTGATATCAAATTGTCAGATTTACTCCAACCCAATGAAAATTGCACATCAATCACAGTGGCTGCATCAGAACCAGAGCTGAGAGTGTTGCAGAAAAGCTCTCTGCAACTGCCACTCAGAGAAGAGGTAGATTTGAAGCTGTTAGTCCTGTGAGACCCTAACACCGTCCGTGGCCGACTGTAGCTCTGCAGATGTTGAAAGAAAACCTCCTTTATTTTTACTTAAGGGAGCAAACAAGGAAGGAAAATCAGAAGGAAAAGAACTTTAAAAAATTAAAGTCTTTTGGGAGAAACAAGAGGGATGTGAGACGTGCATCTGTGTAGGGTTAGAGAGCTCAGAGGGTTTTAACTAACTGCACTTCTGCACTGTAGGGCTCTAGCAGAACATGTGGTCCCAGGACTACTAGTTAAATTAACATGGCTCGGTTTTAAAGGCTGTTTCTCCAGCACAACCAGAGGAACTGATTTCACTTCAGCTGCCATTCTCCCCAAGGGATTTTCTCCACATTTATTTGGTTTCACACTCGTTTTAGTTAAACTGCTTCAGTTTTGCCTACATGAATCACAGAACATTAGGGACTAGAAGGGACCTCAAGAGATCATCCAGTCCAGTCCCCCTCACGTAGCAGGATCACCTAGATCCAGTTGCACAGGAACACATCCAGGCTGGTTTTAAATGTCTTCATAGAAGGAGACTCCACAACACCCCTGGGCAGCCCCTTCCAGGGCTCTGTCACCCTCACTGGGAAGAAGTTCCTTCTCAGATTGATATGGAACCTCCTATGTTTCAGCTCACACCTGTTGCCCTTTATCCTATCATTAGATGTCACTGAGCAGAGCCTGGCTCCATCCTCCTGACACCTGCTCTTCACATATTTATAAAGATTAATAAGGTCACTCCTCAGTGTCTTTTTTCCCAGCTCAAGAAACCCAGCTGCCTCAGTCTTTCCTCATTAGGGAGATGTTCCACTCCCTTCATCATCATCATAGAGTCTCCTTCACTGGAGACATTTAAGACCCACCTGGGTGTGTTCCTGTGTGACTTGGTCTAGGTTACCCTGCTGTGGCAGGGGGATTGGACTCGATGATCTTTCAAAGTCCCTTCCAATGCCTGATGTTCTATAATTCTGTGATCATCTCTGTGGCTCTGTGCTGGACTCTCTCCAGCAGTTCTGCGTCCTTCTGGAACTGAGGGGCCCAGAACTGGACACAAGATTCCAGATGTGATCTGAATAGGGCAGAGAATACAGTTGCAGGAAACAACAAAACCACCCCTTGATGCCAGTTGCACCAATCAAAAGCTGAATTCCTCATGTGCTGGTTCCCTCTGTGGCTTCTCATTGCTAGGAAAAAAAATTCCAAGGTAGCAATCAACAGCCTCACCAGTAAGGATGCAGATATGATCCTTCTGGAGAGTCATCCCTGTCCCCATCTACCCAAGGCAACCTTGATGGACCTTTGCAGCAGGTGAATTATGAGAAGCACACGTTGCATACATTTTCATTGACTGGCCTCACAGCTCCAGCACCACTGACCTCCAAGAGCTTCAGCACAAATTAAGGTGTCCAGGCAAGATCTGAATAATTTGATTCACGGCATCAAGAGTCCTTGATCAAGGCAGGAAAAGCCAGTGCCAAGCAAGGCCGATTCCTCACACAACTCTTATTGAACATCCTTTATGCCACGGGGTTTCTGCAGGGTGAGAGCCTGTGATGGATGAACCTGCAGTCACTGCTTTATCAATGGCTGAGTTCTCAGCCTTTACTCCAGAGATACTCCACTAACTCAAAGGTCTGTGCTGGCCCTGCGCATCATCAGGGAAGTACCACAGTGCTTTGATCCCAGCAAAGACCTTCACCCTCTGAAGAAAAGCAACAGAGGTGAAACACTCACTGGAAAACACCTCAAGGAGTTGGTGTGTGCCAACAGAGAAGCTCCCATGAGTTGTTGCGATGGCAGCCAACAGGGAAGATAGGAAAACCCTAGGCAGTTTGAGGGAAAACGAGGCAATGTGTCAGAAGTCAAAAGGTCTCTGGCACAATTAAAGGTGTGCTGGGCATTAGTGTTCTTCTGCACCACTCACCTGAAGCACTGCAGATGTGGCCTCTAAGAACTCGCTCGTATTGTCTAGATGTGAGCCTAGACACCCCAGCCAACAGCACTCCCTGTGCCTCAGCAACCCTGCTTTGAGACTTGGGCACTTATCTAAGCTAATAGACAACCTCAGATCACATTCTGTGGTGAGCCAAACCATGGGTGATAGACCAGGACACCTTACAGGAGCACATTTCTAATAAATCTTCAATCTTCACCCATGGCACGAGGTTAATCCAAGCAGAAAAGCCTTAGCTCTGGAACAGGACTTGCAATGACACTGTCCAACACAAGAGCAGCCCCTAGCCTCATACACAGAGGATAGAGGGCTCAGCAAGCAATAGGAACCACATCTCAGATGCCAGCAGCTGCCACGGTGCTGCAAACCTGAGCTCCTCTCATGCCATGGAGGCCACAACATCCCGTGTCAATGCGGCAGCATCACAGGGATGCTCTTATGTTTGCTATCCAAAATAAACCAGGGCACACACCATAGCTGTTCTGAAAGGCTGTGGAGAGCCTTGCTGTTGAGCAGAAGACCAGCACACAATTGTGCAGCCACAGCAATCCTCCAGGCTCACCTTCACAGCAAAGCGAGCCAGCGCTCCACACACGTGAGCGAGAGCAGCCTTGAAGAGCCAAGGCTGCTGCCAACCTGCTTCCGCTCCGCCACGGCCTCACTCTTGTAAGATTTCGCTGTGTTTAGTTTTCTATCGGGCTAAGTTTGCAAATCCAAGGCATCTATATTTCATAAAACAAACCGAGTTCTCTCCTGTCTGCATAATAAATATTAAAACATCCCCACTGCAATCTCAGGCAGGGGCTGTTTATGCAGCAGCATCGTGCAGATGTGGCGAAAGGCTAATAAAGCGATGCTAATTATCTAATCAATCTTCCTTAACCTTTGTCTTAGACACTACATAGCCCTTATGCTGAGCTTAGGTGTCCCCCCCCCTTCGACTTTTTTCTTTTCCCAGGGTCTAAATAATGTTGTCATCGTATCCTCAACGTGTGGGTTCACTGGAAACTTCTCTTTAGATGCGACACTGTCGGCTTACACCGAAATCTGTCTATAAGCCATCTGCTGCAGAAAACGGTCATTACCAATTTCATCAATCTGCTCCCGAATTCTGCAGATGCCAGCCACTAGGAACCATCTGTTAGTGTCAAAAAAGGAACAATTCAATAAGCAGATTATTTGGGGAGGAGGTGGGGAAAGGCGCCGCGATGTTTGGCGCAAAAGGCACGCTTGCTAATTGTCGCGGTTCCACTGCTGACCTGCAGCTTCTGCGGGAGCGGTGCCAGGCCCATTGATCAGCCAGCAGTAGGAGGGAGATTTCCAGAGGAGAGTTACAACCATCAGCAGTGATGAAGCTGGAGTAGTGACACCTACTCCTGCTGTAACGTATTGTCCAGCAGCACCCAGGCGGGTGCCGGCGGTGACTTCCCAAAGTCACCGGTGCCATTTGAGCAGCTCTGACTGATGACCTCTAGCAGCAGCTTAAATAAAGGCAATGGGTATAAATGGACTGCGATTGCATGTTTTCTTGGATTCGTTCAGTCTCAGGGAATAAAAGGAATCCCACATCTGTTTTGTAAATGACTCTCCCTCACTGTGATGCTCACAATAGCTGGGACCATCCGGACACCCCAAAATTGAAACCCCTTGAGCCCTCCACTGGGATCTGGTAAGGGATGGGGCTCCCGCAGAGGCTGCTTTGCTTTACAACCCCACCAGAAGTTGCCAAAGCCATGTTGAGCAGCAGGCTGGGGGCTGATCTCAGTGCTACAGGTGTCAGAGCCCATGGTGGGGCCAGGACCTGGGCTTCATCTTCTCAGAAGTGACAGAAATAAAATAAATAAATGGCATGTTTTGATCAATAAAACCTTTTGTCCCTTATTTTACCATTTGTATGTCTACAAACTCACACACTGACCATCTAACTTGGATCAGGAGGATGGAGCTAGGGTCTTCTCAATGTCATCTGGTGATAGGACAAGGGGCAATGGGTGTGAGCTGGAACACAGGAGGTTCCGTATAAATAACGGAAAGAACTTCTTCCCAGTGAGGGTGATGGAGCATTGGAAGGTGCTGCCCAGGAGAGTTGTGGAGTCTCCTTCTCTGGAGATGTTTAAAACCCACCTGGATGCGTTCCTGTGCAACTGGATCTAGGTGATCCTGCTGTGGCAGGGAGATTGGACTAGGTGACCTTTCAAGGTCCCTTCCAATCCCTAATGATTCGATGATTCTATGATATTAACCATCGTGACAGCAGCCATCTGCCTATCACCAAATGCCTCATGTACCCATGACCTCCACAAGGGTTGTGTGTCCCTAAAACACCTCTGCTGAAGGCACTGCAGCTGCTGTCTGCAGATGCAGAACCATGAGAATAAAAAATGTTGTGCAAAGTAAAGGACAGGCTGATGAAGAAGAAAATATCCAAGATACGATGGATATGGTGATACTTAAGTGCTGGCCAGAACTCCTGATCCTTGCTGATAATTACATCTTCCCTTTATCTACCCTGTTCAGAGAGAAGTTTTGCTGTGACAACATATGTTGGGCTGCCCAGGAGAGCGGTGAGTGGCCCCATCCTTGGAGTCATTTAAGGTCAGGCTTGATGAGGCTCTGAGAAACCTGACCTAGGTAGAGTTGTCCCTGCGTAGGGAGGTTGGACTAGATGACCTCTAGAGGTCCCTTCCAGCCCAGAACATTCTATGACACAACAGATAAACACATAGCACTGGAATAATAAAGCACAGAAACTTACTGTTAATGAACCACCCTTGCAGCAGGAGCAAAACATTCATGTGTTTTCAGACCTGTCTTCCTCCAGAAAGAAGAGCCCCCGATTTGGGTTCAGTTTGTAGGGGGACATGCACTCCAAGTGCTCCCATTTGCAGTTTCTAGTGGAGACTGTTATTTGGGTCAGATGCATAAGTCTACAAGCAGTCGTTCTGTGGGAAATTTGCTTTGAATATCCAGTCAGCCTCAGGACACTTTCACCTCTTAGGACACTGTCACAACCAGCCCTTTGGGTTGAATCTTTATCTGTCTCAATCTCATTTTAGAAATGCAATAAAAATGACCAAACTATTTTCCCCAGCCGAAACAGAACGACATTATCTGCAGAAGTACCCTGCCAGCTAATCGCTGGGCATTGCAAACCCTTAGATATGTTCTGGTGAGGAAAGTCTGTCACAAGAACACACACACACCCCCCTTCCCTCACAACAGCTCCAACTCTGAAAGCATCAACGCATCTCACACACCTTGCTGCAGTAATGCTTGTTCTCATGCGCAGATGCTCGTACGTGTGTGTGCACATACATATTGCATCCAGTTCTGGACCCCCCAGACAAGGACAAGGGCCTGATGGAGCGTGTCCAGAGGTGGTCATAAAAATGCTCAGAGGGCTGGAGCACCTCTCTTACAAGGACAGGCTGAGAGAGTTGGGGTTGTTCAGCCTGAAAAGGAGAAGACTCCAGGGAGACCTTATAGTGACTTTCAGAAGGCTGGGGAAGGCTGTTCACAAGAGCAGGGAATGATAGGATGAGGGATCATGGCTTGAAGCTGGAAAAGGGGAGACTGCAGCTGGACATGAGGAAAATGTTCCTTAACCTGAGGGTGGTAGATCCCTGGAACTGGCTGCCCGGAGGCCCCATCCCTGGAGCCATTCAAGGTCAGGCTGGGCACTGGGCAATCTGTTCTAGTTAGAGACGTCTCTGCTTGTTGTAGGGGGTTGGACTAGATGACCTTTTGAGACCACTTAGAATCATAGAATCATTAGGAACTGGAAGGGACCTCGAAAGATCATCCAGTCCAATCCCCCTGCCACAGCAGGATTACCTAGACCAAGTCATAGAGACAGTCAAGGTTAGAAGGGATCATCCAGTTCCAACTCCCCTGCTATGGGCAGGGACACCCCACCCTAGATCACGGTACTTCCAAGCCAGTACATTCTGTGATTCCACAAGCTCACACGAAGAGGCAAGAGGCAGTACTGCTTTAACTGTTATCCTGTCACGCTGCAAGGGCTCTTCCCATCTGACCTTCAGAGCCATTTCTTTTGGGTCAATATTCCTCATAAATCACGGGTGGAAGGAGCAGAGCAGGGGCTGATGAATGTGCAGGGCAGGAGCGAGAAGCTCTTCATCACAAAGAGAACATGGAAGTAGATCAGGATGAACAAGGGAGTAGACTCTCACGTTAAGGGCTCCAAAAGCCCTAATTAAATGTCCATCAGTGCTGTCAGGGGACAGATAAATGCAAATACAGCAGCGAGGGAGTGAGGGCTGGAGTAGGCAGGCAGGAGAAGCCACTATTTGTAAACATTTTATGGGAACTGAAGCAGCTGAGCAGTTTGCTGGTAGAAGAAATGGGAAACTAATGCAAAGCTCAATATTCATACGGTGTGCGGTGAGAGCTGGACCTGTGCGGGATTATTGCAAATGGATTTGGCTGTGCTCGGGGTTTTCAATTGGATGTTTACCCCAAAAGGTAGCTAAACCATCAGCATGCAGACCTGCAAGGATAACTGACCTTTTTTTTGAATGTTAATTATCTTTAAAAAGGCCTCTCTGCCCACAATTGTCTGAAGCAGCTGTAACCAGCCACCAGTGTCTCCGACGAGAAATTATGGACGTGGCCAGGAGTCGTTTGATATCTATTAAAGGGAAGGGAAGTCATTAAAATATATTGGGCCCAGGGACCTTATGAAACAAAGAGAAGGTGATTACTTTAGGCTCAGATTTACCTGCCTGGAGTAATGAGTAAAAGGAGACCCTGGAAAGGAGACAGGGTATCAGAAGAACACATTTTGACATGTCTGTCGTAAGGCTTGCCCAGCCACAGCCCTGCCAGGGAAGAGAAGGGGAGTGGGAGCCAAAACACAACTTTTTAGAGGAGTCCCAGGGCAAAGATTGCATCTTCACAGTCCTGGCTTTGGTGAGTTCTGTGACCTTGGGACTATCATTCAGGCCATAGTCAATTGCATTAACTAAGCAGACAGAGGAACCCAATTGAGGAACCCAATTAGATGCGCTTGTTTTGCTGTGTGGGTATACAAGCTGTCCTGAGAGGGGCTGGGCAAAGGGCTGCAGAGCATTTCTGGAGCTTAAAACATGTTTTCAGTAGCCACGTAGAAGCCACGTCTGCCTTTCTGGCACAGCAGTAACGACTGGCTTTGCAGAACGTCCCTGGATTCGGCAGCATCTTCTGCAGTTCTCCATGGTCAGATGCTCAGGGGCAGCAGGATTCAACCTCTCACTAAATTTGTTGGCTTTTTAACACCTTGGCAGGCACAAAGCTCTTCAAAAACTCTGAGCCCACCTAATCTCACTTGAAAAGCAATGCCAATGTATTATTTCACCAGGTTATGAGTAAATCAGTTCAGCAGTAGAAGATGAGCAAGAAAGGTTTAGGCACAGAACCACCACGGGCACCTCGTGTTGCTGCCCTGCCTTTGCCAAAATCGATGGGCATTTGTGGGCCCTTTTTTCCCTTCCAAAAGCAAATTTCCTTATTTTATGTGCTACACAAATCGTTTGGGTTTCTGCAAAACAAAGTGTCCTCTGAGCCACTTCACAGAACTCCATGTATCTTCCAAAACGCGACGTGCAAAAAAACCCCACTAGTTAGTTTTGTGTCATTATTCATTTTAATTAAAATCATTGTCAGGGGATTCTATGGCCCTTTTTTTTTACTCTTCTTTTTTTCTGCTCAGATGTTGCAGTCCTTGACATTATGCCGTGGTCTATGAAGACACAGAATATTAATGCCTCCCATCCCACAACAATATATTGAGTCTGCTCCACTACTTTGACCTTTTCAGTACATTGTATTGTGATTAACTGGCCACCTTGCTTCTGCCCTACAGGTCTGCAAGGCCACAGCGGGGCGAAGAGGTGGAAAAGCTACCAAATCACACTGGGAAGGTTAACCAGAGAATCAGAGAACATCAGGGATTGGAAGGGACCTCAAAAGATCATCCAGTCCAATCCCCCTGCCACAGCAGGATCACCTAGATCAAGTCACACAGGAACATATCCACTCAGGTTTTAAATCTCTCCAGATAAGGAGATTTCATAACCCCCCTGGGCAGCCCCTTCCAGTGCTCTGTCATCCTCACTGGGAAGAAGTTCCTTCTCATATTGATGTGAAACCTCCTATGTCCCAGCTCACACCACATTGCCCCTTGTCCTATCACTAGCCTAGTTCCATCCTCCTGACGCCCACCCTTCACATATTTATAGACATTAATGAGGTCAGCCTCCTCCAAGCTAAGGAGACCCAGCTCGCTCAGCCTTTCCTCATAAGGGAGGTGTTCCACAACATTCATCATCTCTGTGGTTCTGCACTGGACTGTCTCCAGCAGCTCTGAGTCCTTCTGGAACTAAGGGGCCCAGAAACAGACACAATATTCCAGATGTGATCTCACCAAGGTGGAGGAGAGGAGGAGGAGAACTTCTCTCGATCTGCTAACTGTCCCGGTTCTGATCCACCCCAGGATGCCATTGGCCTTCTTGGAGGGTCATGGTCATCCTGCTGACCCACAGGTCCTCATCTCCTACACTGTCTTCAACAAGTTAGTCCCCGACTACCTGAGGAGACTAGTTAAAAGAGTGTGATAAAACCCAGTATCTCACAGACCACACCCACACACAGAGAAGAGAACGGCGGCAACCAGAACCAAAAGGTTGGCCATCACAAGCATCTTTTCCATCTTGCTATTCTCCCTCACTTTCTTTGATAGCCTCTGCAAGCACTCTCTTTCCTGAGAGCCAATTAATTCAAGTCACAAATATCTGCCCTGAATTCTTGCAGGTAATTAGCACCGCAGGTTATCAACAGGAAGCTGGTACCCACCGGCACTTCAGATAATTGTGTTTCAATATTGGCACATTCCTGCTTTCCACAAAAGGTCACTTCAGTTTCTCTCCTTCATTTTCTCCTCTCTTTTGCTAAATGAATGAAAAATCGTTATCATTATTTTTGAACGCTCTAAACAGTCGGCAAAGGCTTTGGGCTGTGCGGGACAGACATGAGTGATGCAGGAGGCACATTAGCAGCTAGCAAAATTATTTTCTAACCCTTGGTTTCTGATATAATCCTCCCCCCTAGCACACCAGTTAAAGGAAATATCCAGGCAGCTGAATTAATTCCACGGAAAGAAAGAGATTGAGGTGCTGGAGCGGGTCCAGAGGAGCAGCGAGGCTGCGGAAGGGACTGGAGGGAAAGGCTGGTGGGGAGAGGCTGAGGGAGCTGGGGGTGTTTAGTCTGGAGAAGAGGAGACTCAGGGGAGACCTTCTCCCTTTCTACAACTCCCTGAAGGGAGGTTGTAGTTAGGTGGGGGTCAAGATCTTCTCCCAGGCAACTAGCAACAGGATGAGAGGGCAGAATTGGATGTTAGGAAGCCCTTCCTCACAGAAAGGGTGATCACAACCTGGGATGGACTGCCCAGGGCAGTGGTGGAGTCTCCATCCCTGGGGGTGCTTAAGGACAGACTGGCTGTGGTCCTTAGCGATGTCAGGTCATGGGCTGGTCTTTTCTAGCATCAATAATTCTGTGATTCGGTGATTAAGAGCAAAACTGCTGGTCACTTCGACCAGCATCTGTAATCTGGGTAGGGCTGCACTTGGTGCTGCACAATCCCTGTCACACAAAGCTGTACAGGGTACCCATTCATTTAATTACTTGATGAATAGCTTCCACAAACAGACTAAGTATTGTACATGAAGGACCACGTAATTACTTTGCAAATACAGGATTATATCTGCCCTTGAAACAAGAAAACAGCCTTGCAAAATTGTACTCCCCACTCTCAGAGAGTAAAGATAAATTACAAATCCCCACCATCATCTTTGCAGAATGGTCACAGCAAAAGGACAGTGGTGATGGGTTTGTGACGGGGCAGACAATTTAGAGTCGAGGCTGCATCCAGTGCTCAATTTCAGAAATCATAGAATCACAGAATCATTAGGGATTGGAAGGGACCCCGAAAGATCATCTAGTCCAATCCCCCTGACACGATCATCTAGACCAAGTCACACAGGAACACATCCAGGCGGGTCTTAAACATCTCCAGTGAAGGAGACTCCACAACCCCCCTGGGCAGCCCATTCCAGTGCTCTGTCACCCTCTCTGTGAAGAAGGTCCTTCTCATATTGATGTGGAGCCTCCTCTGTTCCAGCTCACACCCACTGCCCCTTGTCCTGTCACTAGATGACAGTGAGAAGAGCCTGGCTCCATCCTCCTGACACCCACCCTTCACATATTTATAGACATGAATGAGGTCACCCCTCAGTCTCCTCTTCTCCAAGCTAAAGAGACCCAGCTCTCTCAGCCTCTCCTCATAAGGGAGGTGCTCCACCTCCTTCATCATCCTCATTGCCCTACACTGGACTGTTTCCAGCCTTTTCAGTGGGAAGCACTTGAGAGCCCACAACAACTTCAGTCTCCTCCGAGTGATGAATAAACCATGTATGGAAAGAGCAGTCAGTACTTGTGTCCTGCTATGCTGAAGTTAGGAATCAGATGCATCACTGCTGGGTAAAGATTTTGGGGGGTGTTTAGGGTGAAATGTGGTCCTGCAGCTCTTCACTGACACCTCTGTGTTCACCCTGGTGCCTCTCCTGGGTTTTCCTATTCACCCCAGCATTTTCTGCAACAGCTCAGGCACAGACATTTGATCTTCTCAGCCAGCTCTTTGCTTACTGACGCTCGTAGCCACAATGCCTCTACCAGCGCGGCAAGCAAAAGCCAAAATTATCCCCACACAGAGAGGTTTGCACAGCCCTGTCACACCACCCTTTGAAGTACTGAGATGAATCGAAGGAATCTTGCAACTTTGCTTTCTGTTTTGCTTCAAGACAAGACCTCACATGGAGGACACTAACAACAGGAGTGCTCTGAGCTGCTTTGAGCTACTCACTGTCTGTCATCGCTGCGTTATTACGCTTAGGGACTTTTTTTATTGTATCATTAAAGTTAATGAAATCTTATAGACGCAGACCTGGTGGGTGGTGCAACAGGGGACGTTAAAATCACACTTTCCTTTCAGTCACTCTCAGAAATGGAGGGCTAAGTGCTAAACCACTAAAGACTGCAGAGCTCTTGCTTAAAGAAACATCTTGGCTCTTTAAAAAAAAAGGGATGAAAGTGACACTATCTCAATAAAAGAAAGTGTAGCCATAGTGCAATTCCTCGTTGCCTCCAAGAAATCAATACCCATTTCATACGGTACAAAACTTTTCCTTTAACCTTTACTCAAGGTACAACAGCACAATCAATCCCGGGGTTCAGCCCGGTGACCTCTCCCCGCAGCAGTGTGGCGAGCCCCACCAGCACTTGGCACATCCAGCTCCTAATTGACTCCGACCCTACGAGTGTCACCACTTGTCCCTCCACACAAGGGGTCTGTCGCACCCTTGCCTAGTTGCTCCGCTGGTGCTGCCCAGTGACGCTTGGAGGTGGCCGTGTGAGGACTCCAGCCCACCTCTCCCACAGAGCTCTGTTATTGGGGTGCAACACACCACCAACAAGATGACCATAAAAAAGGGTGCAAGCTGATTGTTGCAGCCAGCCCAGGATCTCAGCACTTGCCTAAGGAAGCAACAGACTGCTCACAATCCTATAGCTATTTTTCTTTGCTTTCCCCCCTCAATACTAGCTGCTTTAAATGAGTCATTGGGAAATTTTATGCTTTATCACCTCGTGTTGTAAAAAGCAGTCAAATGCTTTCTTCCTACAGGAACGACGCTAAATATCAGGACAGAAGGTCACCTCAGCTCACCTATTTTGAATAAAGATTGTTTTGTCAAACCAAATCCTTTTTCTTTATTTTTAATGGGGTCATTGAGTCATTTAAGCTTTTATGTGTGAAACTTAAATGCTTCTCCCTGCAGTCAACAGCTAAAGCAGAGTCAACGTCATTCCCAACCTCAAACCCAAATTCTCCAGCAGGAATCCTGCAGAGCAATGCCATCTGCACCTCTCTGTTCCTGCCTCTGCTGCATCTCTAGATTAAACCACATGTAATAAGAAATAATTTGCTCCTTTAATATCAGGTTTCAGGTAAATTACCTAGGAGGCACCTCCTTGCCCTAAATTCAGCCCAGCTTGACTCCTGTCTAAGCACAAGGACTGTTATTCTTTAAGCACTACCCTTAAAAAGTTTCAACCTATCAATCCCAAAGCTCATCATCTCACATGAGCCTTGATGGTGCTGCTCAGACACATCATGCACACCCTACACAGGATGCATCCAAGCTTGAGTCTCCAAACACAGGTTGAGCCACTGCTGGGTATGAGCCCCCAGATCTGCAGTTCCCTCTAAAAAGCCAAGAGGAACAACACAACTTCGCTCCAGATCCCCATGTCCATCAGAAACTTTGCCTCATACAGAGAGAGGGATGCTCTCTGTTCATGCTGACGTGCTACGAGTGACCGTCTGTCTGTGCACGTGACATGTCTGAACACTTCATTTTGGTGTCCTTTTTAACTGAAAATGCCTGATTTCAGTGTATTTAGCTCTTGAGCATCTTCAAGAGTCTATTGTACACATGGGGCAGTCATCCCCTGGAGATGCTCAGGCAACAGAGACATGTGCATGGCACAGCATCGCATGGCTTCCTAATATCTAGACCTGGAGAAGAGGGGAGAACCTAGACCTGGAGAAGGAGGGGGAGTTGGGCTGAGGAATTGATTTCTTCCTCAAGTGTGTAGGAATGGATGTACTGGTGATAGTTGCCTTAGAAACCAGCAGAAGTTATCTTGTCTGGCTGGAGCAGGGTCTCTCATGCTGCTCCTGCATTTCTGCCTGGCCATCTCAACCTAATACTATCAGCCAAGAGGGTCACCAGCGGTAAGGCAATGGATAAAAGCACCTAAGTACCTAATTCCACTGATAAAAACAGATATTTTTACAGTGAGTGTTTTTCTTAAGAAATGAAAAACCCATTTAATTGAATTAAGCAAGTTTCCTTCCATTTCTATGTGTCAACACAAATGATACAGGACAGCTACAGACAGTTATATGGATGTTTACGTGAAGAGATCGACACATGAAAAGGCTGCTGCTATGATCACTCGCATTTTAATTATCAGAACAGTTCTGTTCATTTCAGGCTCTAGCAGAAACACACAAAAATCAGCGCCTGATAATTGGGAAAAAGCTTTAATGGGTCAGGGAGAATTATGTTTCTGCAAACCGTGCGAGCAAGAGGAGTAAACAAAGATGTTGGGAGCTATTTAAGGGAAAATGTTTGACAAAACCCCTTTAAACAGGTTTACAATTTGCATATATTTATGTCAAAACTTACCCAAGACGCTTAAATTACACTGGGGATTGTGGGGAGAAGAGGGAGAGTGGGGCAGGAAGGGGTAGGAAAACAGACAAATACTCGAAAGCCGACTTCAGAAGGTATTTAAATCCTTTTCAAATGCAGTCGAAAGGGTCTGCAGCCTGTGCAATCATCGCCTTTGGTGCCATTTTTGTCACTTCAGCGCAGTATTCAAAATCCATTTAATGCTATAAAAAGGAGCAGCCTTTCTCATGAATTCTGATTTATTTAATATTAAATCTGAATCTAATATGGCTCAGAAGCAGCACAAAATTGTGCTCGAAGCAACAAACAAACTTGCTTCCCACTTTGACAAGCGAACGAGCGGTTATTACATTTCTGTAGAGCAACTTCCAAACTCGGGGTGGCCGAGTTTCCTTATTAAGAAATGTAATTTCGCTTGGTGCTGCAACAGCAAAACGCGGCACGTTAGGTCACGGCTAACAACGGAGATGCAAATGCAAACATAGATACAACCAGCTTCTTCGGGGTTTTTTCAAGTGCAGCAGCAATAAAAATGGAAATCGAGTCCAAAAGAGGAGGGTTGCTGCCAAGTCTGCAACATGTGCAGCGGCTTCTTACTGTCACGGGATCATTTAAGTTACAAAAGACCTTTAAGATCACCAAGGGCAACCATAAACCTAAAACTGTCAAGGCCACTCAAGACAAGAGAGTTTATGGGTTAACAGTTCAGTAGCAGCCCAAGGTTTAATGAAAGACTGAGAGAGTTGGGGCTGTTTAGTTTGAGGAAGAAGAGGCTTAAGGGAGACCTCATTGCTGTCTACAGCTACCTGAAAGGACACTGTAGATATGTTGATGCTGGTCTTTTCTCACAAGTCATCAGCAGCAGAACCAGAGGAAAGGGCTTCAAGCTTCAACAGGGGAGGTTTGGACTAGACATCCAGAACAAATTCTTCACAGAGACAGTGGTCAGGCACTGGACTGGGCTGCCCAGGGTGGTGGTTGAGTCCTCGTCCCTGGATGTGTTTAAAAGTCACTTAGATGTAGTGTTGGTGGATCTGGTTTAGGGGTGACCTTGTAGAGTGGGGCTGATGGTTGGACTCAATCCCAACGGTCTTTTCCAACCTGAATGATTCTATGATCAATTCAAAGCCAAAGAGACAAAGAGCTTCCTCCTCAACAGGAGAAAGGACTTGCCCCACGATGAAGAGATAAAGCTGACTGATTTATCTTTATATCTGGTTCTTTTTAATGAAGCTACAGGACTGTTACAGACAGGGGTAGAAATAGCAAATAAAGCAATTATTAGATCCATGAGACAAGCAACCAAATAGATTGAGCTGAGCTCCAAAATTAAGATGCCAACAACAAACAATTACTTATCCTGACTTTTCTCCGGGTTTGAATTAAGGGCAGTTAACTTCACCGGTGTCATTAATTACTAGAAATGATGAGAAAGACTAAAGCCCTGGAAGTAAATTCATTTTACATCTATCTGTGAATGAGTTTTGCTGTGTTTTGACTGTTAACAATCCTTGCTAGAGAAGGACAAATCCACAGATACAGCAAGGCAGCAAAGTCAGCTCTAAATCCGATCCAGAGGATTTGTGCTGCCATTTCCTTGTCACAAATGAGGCTGTCTCAGTCCAACACAAAAACAATTCAAAGGTCCCTGTGATGGCCCCCCAAAGGTTTGTTCAAACGAGTTCATATTGGCTACATTTGAGCAGGATTAGGGAGGTGTCACTCAGCACTGGTGACACCGCGCCTTGAGTACTGGGTGCAGTTTGGGGCGCCTCAGCACAAGGGAGACATCAAGGTGCTGGAGCGAGTGCGGAGGACGGTGACAAAGCTGGAGAAGGGCTTGAAGAACATATCAGGAGAGACTAAGAGAGTTGGGACTGTATAGTTTGAGGAAGAAGAGGCTAAGAGGAGACCCCATCACTCTCTACAACTGTCTGAAAGGACATTGGAGAGATGCTGCTGCTGGTCTATTCTCACAGGTCTAGCAACAGAACCAGAGGGAAGGGCTTCAAGCTCCAATGGGGGAGGTTTAGATTGGACATCAGGAAAAGATTCTTGATGGAAAGAGTCACCAGGCACTGGAATAGGCTGCACAGGGTGGTGGTTGAGTCATCATCCCTGGATGTAGTCCCTTAGATGTAGTGTTGGGGGATCTGGTTTAGGGGTGAACGCGTAGAGTAGGGTTGATGATTTGACTCGATGATCCCAAGGCTCTTTTCCAACCTGAACAATTCTATGATTCTGTGATTTGTGCCAGTTCTGTACTTTCTCTCCTCAGGTACTCGAGTAACCAAGATTCAATCAAATATTCTTGAAATCTCACTCACCAGCTCCTAAAGCAAGAGCTAATTCAGTAGCCCTATGGTAGGAAATGAACTGGTGCAGCAGAGGATTAGCTTCTGCCAGCAACCACAAAACCACAGTTCCCATTTCAAATTTGACCTATCAAACGGCTGACCACAGTGGAAACTCAAATCCTGCCTGACTTAGGGACCCTCCTACAACACAATAAAAGCTGCATTTGTCAAATAAATGGGCCGATACAAAGAATTGGTGCAGCTCTGTTATTTGCAGGCGTGAGAGACCAGGATTCTGTCTGAAGAGGAGGTTGCGCCTATGAGACACGGACACGGGTGAGCACTGCCTGGCATCAGCCCTGCAGGTCTCATGGGTGCTTTATCCACATCTCCTAAGGATCCTTAAAACCTTAAAGCCTTAAGAAGGTTCTATCTCATTTTCAGGTGCCTCACCTGAACTCGCCTGCTCTGTAGGAAGAGTGCACTAAAGGACCACTAGTGGTGTAATGGAACCCAGGATCATTTCCCACTTTTTCCCAGTACTTAAATTCTTCAGGAGTTATATAGCCCTCAGCCTTTAGGTCATGATGTGCTGGTTGCATGCCCTGTCCAAGGATCAACCAGCCTACATCTGCTTCACTCATAATTTCATCCCACCATCGTTCTCAGAGACGTGGTTTGACGTCTCTTAGAACTCCGCATCAAGGCAGCACTGATCTACTGAGCACCAAGCCTGGTGTTTAAAATGAGAGTCAGAGGAGCTGTGTGAGGAGAGTACAAACCAAGTTACACTTTCTGGACAAATTCAGGTCCTGAGGCTGCAATCTACTTAATGTCACAGAGGTGTGATTTGTGAAGCCTTTTCCTGAAAGACATTTTTCCTGCTCAGATCAAAGCATCAGCTAGTCTCAAGGAAGAGAAAGGATAGAGCCATTGCTGACTGACCAGCTCCCCTTGATCCTCCTCCCCTCTGCTCCTTCTGCAGAGGGCATCGAGCAACCGCCCTCATTTAGAAATGCTCATCTCTGCTCAC
This sequence comes from Rhinopomastus cyanomelas, assembly GCA_013400115.1. NCBI lineage: Eukaryota > Metazoa > Chordata > Aves > Bucerotiformes > Rhinopomastidae > Rhinopomastus > Rhinopomastus cyanomelas. The sequence continues at coordinate 27,386 of VXBP01008535.1, forward strand.
CTTGAACCACCGAGGGCAGCTGCGGATGCTCCCCCTGCGACACTGCCACAAGCACACCCCATTACTGAGGGCATGAGAGAGGCAGGGGCAGAGCCAAATGGAGAAAGGTCTTAAATACAAGTAATAATAATTAAAATGATGGCTGGGAAAGAGCTGTTTGAGATTGTACGGAGTCAGCTTTGAAAAGTACGTGCAAGACTGGGAAGAATCCTGCTTTGTTTTATCTGTGCAAGGTTATGTCCCTCTATATTTTATCCGCTAACGTTGTAATTCCACTTCTAAGCCTAATAAATATCCCACAGAAGCCCTATTCATTCTTAAACCTGTGACTGCTGACTCAGGGAACTGTCAGGCTTTTCTGTGCCAGCATCTGTACTAAAAAGGCAAGATAAGGACTAGAAAATAGAAAGCAACAGTGTGCTTCTACCTGAGAGACAGAGATAGCTGGGTGGGGGCTCTGACAGTCTCATTTTGCTGACCATCACTCTCTGCAATGGGCTGTGCAACCGGTTACTGTGGTGCAGGCTGCACGAGCCACGGTTTCATGAGAAACCTGACCTTGGTTACTCTAAGATTTAGAGCTGAGTGTGGGTTTTAGTTCTCCCAGTCACCATTCCAGCTGATCACAGTGAAGGGCTGAATATCTGTGCTGTAATGCACAGGCTGAAAAAGCCACCCAAACGTGGATCTCTGAGGTGGGCAGAACATGACAGATACCTCTACACTGTTCCAAGGGCTGTAGGAGGGATTCCCACAAGCAACACGACACATCCAGACCAGAAAAAAGGGACTTTTTTTTTCCCTCTAGCTTTGAAGCAACTGCCAACTTCAGCTCAGCGAGACATTGACTTTCCCTTTGTGAATAGAGAACAAGATCCTCTCTTCCATGGCACAGCACGCGGCACCACCAGGGAGAGAGTCTGCAGCTCCACAGCACGCCCAGCCCCTGACATTGAAGGACTGTTTCAAAGAACACAGTGCTGCAGGCTCCTCTGCCTCTGGGCAACCTCCAAACCTACCAAGAGGATTTCAGCAAACACATTGCGTGGTTTTTCATCCCGACATCTGTTCGGGAGTAAATGGTCCGATACCACCAAGCTCTGCTAGTTGGCTATCCAGCACGCGACAACTTCGTGCTGTTGTCCCACAGGACCCCATTTCCTCAGGCAGTCTCACCTGCCTCCCGCTCTGTTTGTGTTTTCCATTAAAAGACCCCACATTTATACAAACAAATTTGAAGCATTTGATGCCACTGGCCTGCTGCCCCTTGGGTCTGCTCTTTACATGCTTCTCCCTCTCATAAACATCACGGGCACTGGGCTAGGGGAAACCATCATTAACACACAAATATTCAAAGGGCTGGAAAATAAAAAGGCTATTCTGCAGGCTGAACAGCAAGAATTGCTGCATTTTGTGCACATTCCCTTCTTCTAAGGTTATTTCTCTGCTAACAGAATTCTTAGGATTCTCTTTGAAGCTGCTTTAACCAGGAAAGAGCTGCCTCTCACCAGCTGTAGCATCACTGATGTTTGTCATCAAAGAGGTGTCTTTGGACCCGGTTTATCTTGCTGCCCACACGATTTGCTAAGCAGCCAACCCCAACTTCATTTATTTACTGGCTCTGCTCGACCAGTGGCTACAACTTCATTATGGTTTGCTTTTCACAGAAACACGCTGTAAAATGTTTTTATCAGTGATCGGATCCTTGGATTACTCTGATAACTGTGACCCGGTTTAACCACCACAAGGATTCCAATGCAGCAGCCAGCTTCTCCAGCTTATCTTTGTGGTCAGAAGCTGTGTTTCCCTGGCAGAAATTAAGGTAGAACCACCAAATGCGCTTTGGGATTGCTGCCTAATTTCTGTATCGTGTGTTCTCCATCTAAATCTACCTCCATCTCTACTATTACAAGCAGCAGAGCAGCAACCCAGCTTTTCCATAATAATTTACAACCCCTCAGCAGCCCAGAGCATGTTCTACAGAAACGGCTGCACGATCCATCTCCGCCCTGCACAGCCTCAACTTTTGTTGGCAGATTTGTCAATCATGTTTATAGGCTCCTCTCTGCCTTACAGTCAGGGATTCTCATCCTGGTTTGATCTGTGTCATAAAAATGTGCTGGGACTGATATACACCCAAGGACTTTCTGTTGATTTGTTTCTGTCACGCAAGCTATGTCTAATTTATGTAGAACTTATCTCATTCTATTAGATCACTTTGTAATCATATTTAATTTAGATTTATTCCCGACAGTTCAGGCTGGCTCCAGGCATTTAATTAAATTTTGCCCTCTTAAGCCACTTAGTCAGTCTAGAGATTTCAAACATGATGTAGTTGTCCCTTGGACAGCTTTTTTCTACCCATAACCTTTGAATTGATAATTTGTGCTGTTGCATCTTACATGGCATTTTCAAGAAGTCCTTTAAAACCCGGCCTTGGTGCTGTGCAGTGTTGAGCACCGGCTCACATATCCCAGGGACAGGGGACACAGCACCATCCAGCCCACCTGGACATGTTCCTGTGCAACTTGGTGCAGATGATCCTGCTCTGGCAGGGGGATTGGACTGGATGACCTTTTGAGTTCCCTTCCAATCTCTAATGTTCTGTGATCCAGCCATGCAACAACCAGAGCTACTCCATTTAGACACCATTTTACTACCTGTAGAAACCTGAAATTGCAACCATCAGGTCAAACGTGGTGCAAGGACTGGGGTCAAAAGTAGGGATCAGAAAGCTAATTAAGGGTGCTCTTAAATTACACATTCATTTTGGCTTTGAAGACAGTAGCTCAAAATTAAAGTAAGTGCTTTGTGGAAACTTGAGTAGAAAAACATTGGTTGAAAAGCCCTAGAATGCAGTTCATACACATTCAGATTAATTTTAGTCTAAATTACTGAATTTAGGAAATGGATGTGAAATCATATAAAAGAGACTTGTCTCTCCTGTTCTGTTGTTAGGACAAATTACAGTATCTCAAAGAACACACTTAAATTTCCTTCTATCCCAACACATTTGTTCCTCAGAGTTAAAATCTTAGAATGGTTATGGCTGGAAAGGACCTCCAGGATCATTCTTGTCCAGCCCTCAGCCCAACGTCTCCCTAACCCCTAGACCATGGCCTCAAGTGATCTAGCTACTCAGTTTTTAAACACCTCCAGGGTTGGGGATTCCACCACCTCCCTAGGCAGCCTGTTCCAATGTCCAACCACTCTCTCAGGAAAGAACCTCCTCCTAAGATCCAATCTAAACCTTCCCTGATGCAGCTTCAGGCCGTTTCCTCTCATCCTATCATTAGTAATTTGGGAAAAGAGAGCAGTGTCAGCCTCTCTACCACCTCCTTTTAGGTAGCTGTAGAGAGTAATAAGGTCTCCTCTCAGCTTCCTCCTCTCTAGACTTAAAAACCCCAGTTACCTCAGCCACTCCTCATAGGACGTATTTTCTAGACCTCTCACCAGGCTCTTTGCTCTTCTCTGGACCTGCTCCAGAACCTCAATGTCCTTCTTGAGCCAAACCCTTCAAGTTTCACATGCACTCTCCTCCCTACTCCACACTGTTGCTGCCCTAGCAAGTCTGAGATCACCCAAAGGCAGACAAGACATGGGTCTGGAAGAGGCAAACACCTCTGCACGTCATGCTGCGGTCCGGAGCTCCTAAAGAACATAGACAAGCAGCCTGCTGGTTTCTTGCTGGTGCTCTGGGCAGAGCACAGTACACAGACAGCTGGGCTAATCATCATGCAAATTCAGTGAAAAACTAGTCACTTAAATTCCACTAATACATCTTAATTTCTTGCCCAGCAGTGTGATCTATGGTGCCAATATAATTCAATCTTCTTCCATTTTTCATGAGTGAAATAAATCACATCAAGATAGAGCCCTTCAGCCATCGTGTTTTGCTCCGCATGCAGAACTCTCTCAAACAGTTGCAGGGCAAATCCCACATCCCAATTCATTTGCTTTATGGAATGTGAACCCAAGTACACATGAACCCCAGGAATCCTCATGACCCACTCAGGTCAGCATCCCATCTGTGGAACAGACTGCCCAGGGAGGTGGTGGAGTCTCCATCCCTGGAGGTGTTTAAAAACAGAGTAGCTACAGCACTGGAGGCCATGGTCTAGGGGTTAGGGAGATGTTGGGCTGAAACCTGGACTTGATCCTACAGGTCCTGTCCAGCCATGATGATTCTATGACTCTATAAGAAAAATTTGTTTGCAAGGAGTTTTCCTACTGGCAAAACACTGAGACAAGAGGGCTGATACCCCTTCCTGACTTTCATTTCAAAGCAGACCAATTATTTCAACCCTTTCACACCCCAGCCCAACGTATCCGCAGCACCCCCAGACCATTTTAACACCATCAACACCTTGCTTCCAGCACTGCTTGGCAGGAGCAGAGGGTGCCATGAAGGACATTTTCCAAGACTTGATTTCTAAAAGGTTAAGGAGGGCTCTGATTTGCCTCACAAACCCAGGCTGCCCAGGTTTTCTATGTGATGCTGCTGGAGTTCAGCAGAATATTGCGGCACCCAGGGTTTATTGAATGAAAATAGTGTAAAACTCTGTTTTTCTTCTCCTTCCTTTTTTATAGCCCATGAAAAAGAGCAAATGGACAATTCACATGAATAAACAGCCCCCATTACAAGCAAAGATTGCAAAATGAGTCTTTGGAGGTACCAGCACCGCTGTTAGCACAGCGGTCGTTTTTATACCTCCACTTCCATAGTGGTTACTCTGGTTTAGGAATTATACATTTATGTGGAATTCCTTTTGCATTCCATATCAGACCATTTTGTGATCATAAAAAAAAGAAGTAGAAATAGAGAAAATCTATTCCATTTAGTTGCTTTCCATTTTCCCCTCCCTATGAGAGGTCATTTTGCTACAGAACAGCGGCTCTCCTCCTCCGGCAGAGCAGCTTTTTGTCATTTTCTTCTCATCATTTATTTTCAAAGCTGCTCTATAAAGTTTCTCTCAATGCATTACTAATAATCTTAACAGACTTTATGAAGGAAAACCGTAGGTTTCCACTGCCAAGAGGCCTTTCTCTGAACCTCAGATGGCTGACTCTTTTTTTGACAATTTATCTAAAGTCAATTGTCTCCTATTGACTTCTTTTTTCCAGCTCCTTCCAGAATGACGACACTTGTTAGGTCCGACAGTTCCTCTCGCTCTCTTTTGGCTTTTCCCTATCAGAGATAAATCCCTAGCAACAAAAACCCCCGTGTCCCTTCAAAAATGTTTCATTAAGTTCTCAGATCCTGTTGCTCTCGTTGCCATCAAAACCAAGAGTCAATAAAACATTTTTAAATGCTTTTGGGGTTTTCCTCCTCACCAGCAGATTTAGGTTTGTGTTCAATACTTTAACTTGCAGGACAAAGATATTTTATCTGCTTCCATCTCCCTTTGGGAATCACCCACTGCTCACCCAGAAGAAGCCCAACTGGAGCTGGTGCAAGAGCCAGAGCTGCTCTGTTCGTTGTCCCCACACAAGCCAGTGCTGGTGTCTGTGTCCCTGGGGCAGCCCCACTCCCTTTGATTGCTCCATTCCCACAGTTTCCAGCTGGTCTGAGCCCTGACTCCACATCTTCTCTCCCACCAGCTCATTACAAAGTCCCCTCGTGTTCAGCAGTGAGAGAGATGAAAGCATCATTTACAGGCTTTGCTGAACTGGAACCACATGTCTGTTTTCCTTCTGTAACATACTTTTTCTTCAATACAACTCCATTTTCCTACATGTTCTTTCATTCTTTATACACAAACAACTTGATCAAGCTGTACTTTGTATTCTGTCCAATAAGCCATTTCAAGATTTATTCCAGCCTTATGTTGCTGCAGTATCATGTTAGGAAGCAAATTAAGTTTATTTTTATATCACTTCCTTACCAAACTATCTGCTCAAACAGGGATGTCTTCCCTTTCTACACACCCAGGGGTTTTATACTTCCCAATTCTCATCAACCGTGACTTTCCTCTTTTCTTCTGCGACTTGGCATTTTGTTCATCATGGGCTAATGAGGTCTTTTCTTTCACAACATACTAACAACACCCACACATCACAGTTTGGACACCAAGGCAGCTCAGCTTTTCCAGCATCCCTATTTCACACACACACGAGTCCAAACGATGCTTCAGAGATCACTGGTCAAAGACAGATCTCAGCTTTCCGGTCCTGGAGGCACTTCTGCCCCCAGCCCAGGCTTGACTGAGGGCTTCACGTCAAACAAGACAAGAGGGGAACTTTTAATTGCTCTGAGGCTACATCAGATGAGCACTTCTAGGTGTCTAAATCTGCAGACTGTATCCCACCCTGTGAAACCTTGAAGGTCACAGGGACCCTGAAGTTGCCTTAAGGTCCCTGAAGTCATTAAGGCTGGTGAGGGCTCGTACTCCTCAACCCAATAACGGCCATCTGAGCAGCAGCTTCTTACGTGGTGCCAGAGACATTCAGCCCAGAAGTACTCAAGTACACAAAGTGAAGCTACAGAATGTTCTTACAGACATCAAACAGCTCATAGTTTCTTAGATCTGAAGGCCAAGGTATGACTCACAAGGCCAACCTTGCTCATTGTTGGGGGGTTGGTCTAGATGACCTTCAAAATGTCCCAATCCATCCCATTCTCTAAACTTTTGCTTAACACAGTGATTACTTGGGATTGACCCCTGCGTGCATCTGACCCCTCCCCACTGCACCTCTTGGGATGTTCCTGATCCACCTCAAATCCCCTACAACCATATGCCATGGAGTTGTGCCTGCTGACTGCAGCCATATCTGCAGCGGTAAGAAATCCCTCTCTGCCCCATAAAAGATTCTTTCAGGATGACTTGCAGTTGCTAATTTTAAATTCACAGTCTGCCGACGCTGAAGAGCCTCCTTCAGCACTTCTGCCTTGTGTGTTCTTAGCTATTACATCAAACCCTCCTCTGCTACATGAGGACAAATAAATTCTAATCACATGCACAAATCTCCTTCCAATATTTGCTGAGCACTAAATCAACACTTTATCCTTCCTCTTATTATTTCCCAGACTACTCTTAGAGCTCAAGAGAATCAGAAAATGAGAGGAAAAGTGCAGAGCGTGCCAAAAGGAATGGGGGGAGAGGGAGCTCTTGTATGTCAGGGGAGAAATCAGAGGTTTGAGTGATGGCTGACAACAGAGGGGTTGTTTAACATGAGGAGCCCAGCAGCAGATCTGAACCTTAGGTCTGAAGCTGATCGCTAGACCAGAGCCTTGAGAAGTCACTCAAGTGAAAAGGTTCACGGGTATTAAAGCAGAAATTGTGTAGAAGCTTTACGTACGAGAATAAAGAGTGTCTTGTCTCCTGGCAGATGCTGGCACGGCCTCTTTCCATTTTATTCTCTCCTACGTTCTTAGTTTTATTTATTTATTGCATGCTCACAGCCTCAAATACTCAGACCTGGTTCTCAGTGGAATTTCTCTACGCTTCTAAATGACTCAGGACCATGAGACTCTTTAGTATTTGATGACAAAGATGTTCTTAAGCATCTATGGAATCTCTAATCTCCCTCCTTGTGAAGTCCCCCCAAAAACTTAATAATACTAGGCAGTTGGGCTCTGGCTATTAGAACCATCACCTCATCCTAAAAGAGCAGTGTGGGCCAACATTGCCCTCCCATCCTTCAAGACCATGAATCTCTGCACATTGTCAGGCTAAATCAAACCACAAGAAAAAAGCAAACAAACACCCCACAAAACATGGCTTGACTGGGTAAAGAACCATAAAGATCTCCTCACACATACTGTAAGCCCAAGGTGATTGTCTGTAGGATGTCCCACTAATTTCATAGAATGGTTTAGACTGGAAGGGACCTTGAAGATCATCTAATTCCAACCCCCCTGCTGTGGGCAGGGACATCTGTCTCCCACTAGACCAGGTTGCTCAATGACCCATCCAACCTGGCCTTGAACACTTCCAGGGATGGGGTGCCCACAACATCCTTGGGCAGCCTTTTCCAATGTTTCACCACCCTAATATCCTATCTAAGTCCATCCTCTTTCAATTTCAGACCATTGCCCCTTGTCCCATCACTACAGATTCTTGAAAAAGCCCTTCTCCAGCTTTCCTGTAGCACCCTCAGGTACTGGAAGGCCTCTATTGGGTCATCCTAGAGCCTTCTCTTCTCTAAGCTGAGAAAGGATCTTTAAACTGACGCAGAACAAGGATTTTATGGACTCTCACAGGCTTGTAACCCACTGCCTGTGTATGCAGGTCTGTGCTGAGAGCCGAGGTCTTGCCGTCAGCAAGTCTCAGAGCAGAGAGTGATCCTTTTCCTGCCCAGGATCCAGCCCTTCTCATGCTGTAAACCTGGCTGATCAACAAGCATATTTAAAACCCCTCTTCAGTAAGTGGCCTGTGGGCTTCTCATTTCATATCAGCTCTCTGTCCCCCTCCATGTCTGCCAGACCAGGACCCCAATCTGGTTGAGTTTGCATGAAAGTCCCTGATGATTTTAGCCCAAAAATACAAAGCATCTTATGCTGCCCATATTTAGGATGAACTTCTAGTCTCTAAATTCAGATCTCATTTCGATTTGCATAGGACCTACCCGAAACCAACCGAGCTTTACTCTGGAAAACCGAGCAGTCAAATCCTGCTAATTCCTCCTAATGACCAAGATTTCACTGCAAGTTGCTGAGGCTAAAAAAATTAGCAAATAAACAAGCAAATAAGCCACCAAGCTGAAAATCAGAGCAGCACAAGCTGTTCTTCACTGGAGTTGCTGCATTTCAATGAATTGCAGTTGCTTGTTGAAAGCAGCCTCTTAGGGTGATCAGAGGGAACGGAAGAGAATGGGAATAGCAACCAGCACATCAGAATGGCTCCGTCCACCTCACCAGAGCAGCAAACTAGTGAGAACTGGGGGAAAAACAAGCCTCAGCAGGACAAGGTAAAACTCCTGTAGGCTGCAAAATCACCACTGTTTCTGTAGGGTCTGTTACATGGCCCAGGAGAAGATGGTTGGATGCAGTGACACAAAGCCATTAAGCACTGCACTCCCCCAGGGCAATCTGAGTAATGAAACACCTAGAGTTGGATGATTCTGTGCTCTTATAGCCAGAAAACATCAGCACTGCTGCTCCTCAGGAGCTGTGTGTGAGCTGGAGGAAGCGATATGTCTGAGCCAGCTGAGATGCAGAGCCTGGGGCCAGGTCTGTGCCCTGAAACAGGGCAGCACAGCCCAAACTACTGCAGCAGATGAGTGGAAATGGGACTGCAAAGGGCTCGAAGGCTCACGGAGTACCCGAAGGCTCTTAGCATCACAAAGAGCCCTTGTGGGAGAACCAGGTCCTTTTGGGGTGGCGTTTTGCTGATGATCAGAAGTGATGAATGAGCAAACACACCCCTGAGCAACATCAGAGAGAAGCGACAGCCATTCAGCTACTGGATCTGAGCAGATGCTGCAGCAGCAGCCGCCATCGAGCTGACACCATCGCCCGTCTCTACAACCTGCTGCAGCCAGCCCTGATTATCCCAGGGTGGGCCAGGGAGTGACAGGGTGCCGCATCCCATCTCTGCTCAAGTGCTAATGTAGCTCGGGGTCAGTCCCGGGATCATCCCTCTGCATTAAACAGGTTTCAAAAGGAGCTGCAGGGACACACTAGAAGCAGCAAGAGGTGAGAAGTGCCCACTGCCAGCAAACAAGAGCACTGGCTGCTCAGCAGGCACCAGGTAAATGGGAACGGGGGTTCTCCAGACACTCGGGGTTCCTCACACACTCACAGCCCTAAAAGACAGAGCAAGTGCACTAAAATAACTAGAGTTACATGGTGACAGAGAAACACAAACACAGCTCAAACGTACCCTAAGCAGCTGATTGCCAGCTTCACAGGGGTACAAAATTCAGCTACACAACTTCTGCACCCAGCAACAAGTCTCCAGAAAGTCCCTTTTTCTCAGCAGGTTCCTCAATAGATGGTTTGGACACCCCAGCACGTAGCACAGTGCCTAATGCTCCCCATTCCTCCTGCAGAGCCTAAATGCACAACCACCACGCTGTGCACCTCAACTCCTCTTTGTACTAATGCAAGGAGCAGGAGCAATGGGTTGATCAGCAGGGAGCCCAGCCAGAGGGAAGGCTGGAACAGTCCCCGGAGCACTCACCCCTCCCAGCACAGGAGGGCATGTTTTGTTCCCATTTTCCTTTATGCTCTCTAGTGAAGGCATCCTATAAATCTGAGCCTAGGTGCAGCTGTTGCCACTTAAAAACTGCTGGCTGATACCTGCTTTGAACAAAATTATTCCTCTTATCCCACTGCTACCAGTTGCCAAACCATGAATGCCCTGAAATAATGAACACTGGCCAGGTCCTGTGGGAGCTGCTGATGGGACACAGAGATACTGCCCAGATTAGTGTGTGAGACAGAGGTGTGAGGAGGTCAAGAACTACAGAAGAGCTACAGGCGCTTCTGGTCTCTGCCTCATCGATCTGCTCCCAAGGGAAGCAGTTGCATTCCTGCCTTGGAGCAAAAAGCTGAATTAAAATAGTAAAACTAGGAAAGATTTTGCTGTTAGCTCAGGTTTGTTCTGTGGAAGGGAGACCTCCTCTCTCACCATTTATTTCTTCGTTTTCAGACTTCAGGACCTGATCACATCACTTTCAAGAAGTTTTTCCAGGATGATAAACCCCTGTCAGTTTATTTCAACTGTTTGTGCTTTAATAGAAGCCACAGGCTACTTCAGGAATGAGATAGATATATATATAGATATATATATAAAATATATATAGATATAATAAAAAAGAGAAAAGACATCCAAAAACATGAGGAAGTCAAATTCTTTTCCCTGCTTTGATGTTTATTTGTGTCTCGTTCTGCGGGGCACTTGTGCAATATGCACAGAAATGCCAGGAGAATGAGTGAATCCTGTTCAAGTAATTTAGAGGATGAAATGGTAAACGGGAACTGCTTTGAACTCAGCCCGATGGCGCTTTCTGATCTGCAGACTGTCACTTCCCCCCAGCTCGGGTTTGTTACCACTGGGGCAAGTCTGGCCATAAACACGCGAGGCAGTGCTGGGATTTCATGCTACTTCTTTCTGTCAGGGTTTGAAAAGACAGCAGAGGAAGATTTGTGCCAAAGATATCTAAGCAGCAGGTTTTTTTCTTTCCTCAGACCCCCCAGATTCAAAAACTAAAATAAACCCAACCACCAAAACACTAAAAAAATAAAAGTTCTCATTTTTGTATGTCATTTACCAGATTGGTCCAAAGTTACAAGAGGAAGGTGGAAGAAACCAACAGCTTAGCAAAGTAAACCGAAGTATTGCAACTATTAATTGAAATCCAACCCTTGGCTAATGTGCATTAGTGCTGGATTATAATGCTACATCATGATAAGCAGCTTGGAAACATTTCAAACAGATTCAGAAAGTTGTTCCCCCTTAGATTATAAATACTATTAACAGATAAAAAACCATAAAAGAGCCCATCACTTCAAAGGGGATCTTCTGGCCATTTGCTAGCAGAGGAGCTGAAGGTACACGGTTTGCTGAGCCGAGTTGGAGAGCAGAGTGTAAGTCAGGGCATCTGGAATGATTATTGATTCCTTAAGTTATTAACTTCAAGGATTGCCTTGTTCCTCTCATTTTTGTTGAGGTTATTAACTGATGTAATAAGGGATCAGATGTGCCAAGGTTTTAGCCCTACACATCAGAGGCCTCTGAAGAGGTGAAACCTGTAGGGTGAGATTTGCATGATGACGTTGGTTTTGCTCCCCACAGTGATGCTGGGGGTCTCACCTGGGCTGGGAATGGTCAAAAGATTTGGCAGAGAGCAGCAGCAGGTCTGAGACACCCGAGCCCTTCCCCATGGCTGCACAGGACACATCTCTTTGTTAGCAGTTTGAGAGACAGTCGCTATCGACTGAACAAGGTGAGGTTGTGCCAGGAGCTGTGCAAACACAGTTAAAAAAGCAGCACTCCTTCCTAAATCGACAAATTGCAAACAGACACAGAAACGAGGCAGACGAGGCCTCCCAAGGGAAAAGGAGATGAAATTAAATTTGCCCTCCGTTGATGAAAACCCTCCTGGATGTGTTCCTGTGTGACTTGGTCTAGGTGATCCTGCTGTGGTGGGAGGGTTGGACTAGATGATCTTTCGAGGTCCCTTCCAATCTCTAACATTCTGTGATTAGCATGAAGTTTCCTTTTCTGCAAGACCCATCAAAAGATAATTCATTACAAAACTCTGCTTGGATGACTAGGGCTTATTAAAGGTTTCCAACTGTTTTCCTGCCTGCTCAAGCCAGTAAGTCAAACTTCTACTGGGTTCTGGTGATGCTGTTCACACTGATCTAGAGAGGGAAGAGGTTTCCCAACAGCCTCTCTGTGATTTCAGCTGAGCTGTCCAGCTGAGCCCTATTTTGATGCTGGAATCACAGAACATTAGGGATTGGAAGGGACCTTGAAAGATCATCCAGTCCAGTCCCCCTGACACAGCAGGATCACCTAGACCAAGCCACACAGGAACATATTCTGTTGGGTTTTAAATATCTCCAGAGAAGGAGACTCCACAACACCCCTGAGCAGCCCCTTCCAGTGCTCTGGCACCCTCACCATGAAGAAGTTCCTTCTCATGTTGATGTGGAACCTCCTCTGTTCCAACTCACACCTGCTGCCCCTTGTTCTATCACTAGATGACACTGAGAAGAGCCTGGATCCATCCTCCTGACATCCACCCTTCACATATTTATCAACATGAATGAGGTCACCCCTCAGGCTCCTTTTCTCCAAGCTCAAGAGACCCAGCTCCCTCAGCCCTTCCTCATCCCTTCATCCTCTTTGTGGCTCTGCGCCGGAACAGAGACAAAACAGCAGATAAATCGATCTGCATTTAGATTGGTTGATCTTGCCTCTGGTAACAGAGATTTCAGGAAGGCGCTTTGCAGGAAATATTACACCAGGATCCATACACCCAACCCTCCTGCAAATACAACCCCAAATTCCCAGCTGACTCCCTACAAGCAGCTTGTCTCGATGGCTACAAATCTCTCGTATGAACCACGTTAGAGGTAGTGACACATTTACAGCACTTTTCATCTTCACAGCGCTGCGTGCCGGTCACTTCTGATTACACTTAGCAGACAAAGTGTTCTCCGTAGCGTCCGCTAGGACAGAGCTTGTCTCCCAGAGAGGCTCTCAGCCTACCCAGCCCTAACTGCCCAATAAAGACACATACCATTTCCCCATATTACAGTAATTGATAGAAAATGTTAAGTCTAAGCCAAACATGCTTCTGTCTCCTTCCCCAGCTAGCCCAGCACATCATCTTGGAAACGTTCTGGTTTATGGCACCTTAGTACTTGGCACCATCTAGCCCTGGAGTGGTCCCTCAAGCGTCTGCATTAGGCTCAGGAAGGATGAAAGAACGGACTAACAAGATCAGAGCTGTTGCAGGTTTGGCTTTAGGGGATACAGAAAGTAAATTTCTGGTTTGTAGCCACTTGCTTATCCCTAAAGTTATTAAGGGCTCCGATGCAGTATTTATGGCCGGGCTGCTGCCTCCCTTTCCCCCAAGCAAGACTGTCGCTATTTTAACGCTGCAATAAGAAGCTGATTTGCTGGTGTGGAACTTCAAAGGGAAAATTCCCTCTGCTGCTTGATAAAATATTAATGGGGAATAATGAAACATGGGGACGTGACACAGAACCCCAGGATGAAGCTTTTTAGGGGCTCCAGAGCAACACAAACCCTTGGCTGGCAGCTTTGGTTCTGGCCAGGTTATCTGATGAAGTGGCTGCAGGAAGCTCTTTGTCTTATTTTCCAAACCATGTCCAGGGATCAGAACTACTTTCCCAGGGCAATCTGTTCCCTTTACAACCCTGATTCTCCCAAGCAAGGTCATGCCAAGAGAATCAGCTGCACAGTGGGTTCATTTCACTCTTGGGAGGGTTTAGCAAGGATGCAACAAGCTGGGAGGGAGCAAGAGGCAGCAACAGGCCAGATCAAAGCATGGCTTAAAGTCTCCTCAGAGACTACACAAGAGGTGCATCCACCATCCAGGGGTGCATCCACCAGCCAGATGCTTTTGCAGACAACATCCCAATGTCATATATAAGCTACAGCCCAGCTGCCTTCTCTCTTTCAGCCAGAAGGGCCTAACAGAGTTCCTGCAGCCAATATTGATGCAACTGTGTCCATTTATCCTCTCCAATCCAGCACATGTCCTATCCTGCAGCTTCAAGATCAGTCACAGAATCATTAGGGATTGGAAGGGACCTCCAAAGGTCATCTAGTCTAATCCCCCTGACACAGCAGGATCACCTAGACCAAGTCACACAGGAACATATCCAGGCAGGTCTTGAATATCTCCAGTGAAGGAGACTCCACAACCTCCCTGGGCAGCCCCTTTCAGTGCTCCATCACCCTCACCATGAAGAAGTTCCTTCTCAGATTGATGTGGAACCTCCTATGTTACAGCTCACAACCATTGGTCCTTGTCCTATCACCAGATGACATCAAGAAGAGCCTGGCTCCATCCTCCTGACACCCACCCTTCACATATTTATAAACTTTAATGAGGTCACCCCTCAGTCTCCTTTCTTCCAAGCTAAAGAGACCCAGCTCCCTCAGCTTCTTCTCATAAGGGAGGTGCTCCACCTCCATCATCCTCATTGGTCTACACTGGACTCTCTCCAGCAGCTCCACATCCCTCTTGAACTGAGGGCTCCACAACTGGACACAATACTCCAGATGTGGTCTCACCAGGGCAGAGCAGAGGGGGAGAAGAACCTCTCTCCATCTGCTAACCACCCCCCCTTCTGATCCACCCCAGGATGCTGTTGGCCCTCTTGACCACAAGAGCAGACTGCTGGCTCATGGCCATCCTGCTGTCCCCCAGGACCCCCAGGTCCCTTTCTCCTAAACTACTCTCCAACAGATCAGTCCCCAGCCAATTCTGGTACCTACTGTTCTCTCATTTCCCCACCTCTGCCTGAGCAGACCAACCAGCCTGAAGAATGAAGACTTGCTGTGAAGGATTGTTAATCACCTGCACCACTGTGGCTCGCAGACAGGACCGTCAGCACATTTCATGCTGTCAGTGCACTTTGCATAGTGCAGAGCCCATGTGAGACAGCCCAGAGCAGCCAAGGAAGGTGTGCAGAGGGGCTTGGATGCATTTGAGGTACTGAAAACAAACCTGCTGATCTGCACTGAAATAAAAATCCCCCAGAGCTGTGGCTGTGACCATCCTTCTCAGAAAACACAGAATACCTTACAGTCACTTGTGGCCAAGGTCCTCAGAGACACCAGTAGGATGTTTGTGTCTAAAGAGCCTGGTGAATTCTTGGCCTCAGGTGTCCCTTTGGGCTCTGCACATCCAAGACTGAGGATTCTGGTCCTCTACTGCAGACAGGCAAACACAGCAAGGAGCAGAATGAGGTGGAGCACCATCTTGACGACGGTGCTATCACAGAATCAAAGAACATTAGGGATTGGAATGGACCTTGAAAGATCATCCAGTCCAATACCCCTGACACAGCAGGATCACCTACACCAAGCTGCACAGGAACGTGGCCAGGTGGGTTTTAAACATCTCCAGAGAAGGAGACTCCACAAACTCCCTGGGCAGCCCCTTCCAGTGCTCTGTCACCCTCGCTGGGAAGAAGTTCCTTCTCATATTGATGTGGAACCTCCTATGTTCCAGCTCACACCCGTTGCCCTTTGTCCTACCATTAGATGCCACTGAGCAGAGCCTGGCTCCATCCTCCTGACACCCACCCTTCACATATTTATAAACATTAATGAGGTCATCCCTCATTCTTCATTTCTCCAAGCTCAAGAGATGCAGCTCCCTATGTTATCATCATTTTTATAAGGTTCCTCCCTAAGTTATCATCGTTTTTATAGGGTTCCTCCCTATCTTATAATTGTTTTTATAGGGTTCCTTTCAACTCTTTCACTGCTTTCCATCTCCTTCCACAATGACTGGTAATTGCTGTCATAGTCCTCAAACACTCAGGATTTCAATTATTTGCCAAGCTCTTAGAAATATCTTCAATCTGAAGGGCACTGCATTAAAAAAAAGAAGCCAGTACTATCAGTGCCATCCTACAAGGCTTAATGTCACCCGTGGCTAATCTCAATAAACATTTCAGTGCCTCAAGTCATTATTCACTATGGAAACATTGACTTCTGACCTCTGAAATGGGTAGGGGATGCGAGGTCCTGCAATGGAGCAAATCCTACATCGCGCCAACATCGCTGCAGCGCCCAGTTCTCTCATGTGGGAACAATGCAACGGTCACGTAGCTGATTCAGCCTCACGCAGAGGAATATCCATTAATGTTTAGTGATGTAGAATGCACACACTACATTAGTCACAATCCTATAAACAAACATGTTTTTCATCCACACTACATTAATCTTGATCCTATAAATAAACAGAGCACAGTCGTAGCTTTCTAAGATCACTCTCGCAGAAAAGGAGTTACTGTACCAAAATCCATCACAGAGGAGGACCACAGCATCGGCTGCTTACAGCACGAGCACAGCTTTGATCACCAGCTTGTAAAGGGATGGTCATTTAATGGAAAAACAGAGGGAGGGTTGGGTGTGTGATGGGTAAATTTATATATTAGGGGTTTGGAGTACAGGTCTAATGAGGAGAGTCTGAGAGAGCTGGGCTGTTCTGTCTGGAGAAGAGGAGGCTGAGGGGAGACTTCGCTGCTATCCCTGAAGGGAGGTTATAGTGAGATGGAGGTTGGCCTCTTCTCCCTAGTGACTGGACAAGTGGAAAGGGAGTCAAGTTACACCAGGGGAGGTTCAGGTTGGATCTTAGGACAAACTTCTTCCCAGAAAGAGTGGGACAATAATAGAATAAAAAAGCATTATGATAGTTCAGAAAGAAAAATCAGATGAAATTGAGCCCTTTTAACTCCAAGCAAACAGACTTGGAAACATGAAAACAGACAGGAGACCAGAAAGGAAAGGGGGTGGATTAGTATTTAAGGTACAGTTTTGTTAGGTGTCTGATATTCTTTGACATGGCACTGGAGTGGGCCCTAGACATTCTGTCCTTCCCATCAGATACGTGTTGTATTTTAACACATGGTAGACCTACAGCTAAGAGCATCCCACAAGTCTCACTCTCTGTACACTCCTGCATCTGGACAACGCAAAATGTGTTCAGGAGGCTGTTGATCAGAGATCACAGAGCACCAAGGTCTGCTCAGATGATTGGTAATATGATGCATTGGCCACTTTAATTAACAATCCCACTGGAGGTTGATCGCTTGGACGCAGCCCGATAAAACAGATCCTTAATTTTATGACCTGAAAGGTAACAAAACAAAATTAGAGCAAGCTATTTAGGCTGTCCCTAGAGATCTCCTATTTCCCCAGCAAGGATGGAGCCAGAGAAACCAGGAGAATCCAAAACTGTCATAGAGAGTCACAGAATCCCAGACTGTCATAGAATTCCAGAGCATCATACAATCCCACTCTTTATGACACCATGTGACAGCCTGGGATTCTATGACACTATGTGATTCTATGACACTCCATGACACTCTGAGGGTCTGTTGCACTATATTACACTCAGGGAGTTTATAACACTCCATGACACACTGGGATTCAGTGACGCTGTATGATGCTCTGGGAGTCTAAGACACTCTGGGATTCTATGACATTATGTGATACTCTGGGATTCTGTGACACTCTATGACACTATGGGCTTCTATGACAGTCTGGGAGTCTATGACACTCTAAGACTCTCTTGGAGTTAAAGACACTGTGTGACACTGTGGGAGTCTGTGACAGTGTGGGGTTCTTTAACATTCTATGACACTCTATGACATCCTATGAGACTATGGGAGTCTGTGAATCTCTATGACACTCTGGGGGTCTATGACACTTTATGACACTATGTGACAGCACATTCTATAGCACTCTGGGATTCTATGACACAATATGACACTCTGTGACACTATGGGATTCTCTATGACACTGTATGCCACTCTGGGAGCCTACGACAGTCTGGGAGTCTACGAAACTCTCATATTCTAGGACACTCTGGGATTCTATAACATATAATATAACCTGTGACAGATTAGGATTCTATGACACTCTAACACTCTAAGATTTTAAGGCACTCTATGAAACTGTGTGATTCCATGACACTCCAAGACGTTGTGGCAGTCTGTGACACTCTGGGAGTCTATGACACTCTATGACACTATGTGACAGCCTGGGATTGTATGACACTCTCAGATTCTACACTCTATTACATTCTATGACACTCCATGATATTCTGAGAGTCTGAGACACTCTATTACACTACAGAGTTTATGACACTCTATGACAGACTGAGATTCTATGACACTCTAAGACACTCTGGGAGCCTATCATACTGTGGCATTCTTTGAAATTCTATGACACTCTGGGATTCTATGACACTCTTGGAGTCTATGACACTCTATGACAGACTGAGATTCTATGACACTCTAAGACACTCTGGATGTCTATTACATTTGATGACACTATGTGACACCCTGGGATTCTATAACATTCTAAGATACTTTGGAATTCTGTGTCACTCAATGACACTGTGGGATATTATGACACTACATGAATGTCTGGGTTTCTATGATACTCTGTGACACACTGATTCTGTTATACTCTGTGAGTTTATGACACTCTGTGACACTCAGGGATTCTGTGGCATTCCATGACACCCTGGGAGTCTATGACACTCTGGGAATCTATGACTCTTTCCAACCCCTAACATCCTATGATTCTGTGACTGACTCAGATTCCATGACACACTGACATTCTATGACACACTATTACACTCTGGGAGCCTATGATACTCCTTGACACTCTAGGAATCCATGACGCTCTATGACAACGCAAGGACAGTCTGGGAGTCTGTAACACTCTCTGACACTCTGGATGTCTATTACACTTGATGACACTGTGACACTCTGGGAATCTATGACACTCTAGGACAGACTGGGACTTTATGACACCCCAAGATTCTATGACACTCTTCTGTGATTCTATGAAACTCTACTATGATACTCTCAGATCTATGATTCTCTCAGATTCAATGCAACTCTAAGACACTCTGGGATTCTATGACACTCTATGACAGCCTAGAATTCTATGAAGAATTCTATGAAGTAGTAAGACTACTTCTTTGAAGCACAACAAAAGAGCATTCCAAGAGGAAATAAGTCAAAGAAGAGAGCCAGAAGACCTGCGTGGTTAAACAGGGAGCTGCTGGGCAAACTGAAGAAGAAGAAGAAAGTCTGTAGGTCATGGAAGGAGGGGATGACCACTGAGGATGATTATAAGGCTCTAGTGAGAGAATGTAGGGAAAAAGCCAAAGCCTCTTTGGAATTAAACATTGCAAGAGAGGTCAAGGGCAATAAAAAGGGTTTCTTCAAATATGTGAAGGTAAAACTAAAACTAGAGTCAATGTAGGCCCCCTGCTGAATGAGGTGGGTGCCCTGCAGACAGAGGATACAGAGAAAGCAGAGATACTCAACACCTTCTTTGCCTCTGTCTATACTTCTGGTGGCTGTCTTGATATTAAGCCCCAGACTGCTGAGGCTGCAGAGGAAGACAAGGCAAAAGAGGAGCCTGCCTTGGTTGATGAGGACTGGGTTAGGGATAAGTTGAACAAAACAGATGGACACAAATCCATGGGCCATGATGGGGATGAACTCGCTCGTACTGAGGAAGATGGCAGAAGTCATTGCTAAGCCACCATCCATCAACTTTTCTAAGTTATGGGAATCTATGATAGACTGGGTTTCCATTAGACTCCCAGAGTGTCATAGAGTGTATGACACTCTATGACAGACTGGGTTTCTATAACACTCTATGACACACTAAAGTTTTATGACACCCCTGGGATTCTTTGACACCCAGATTCTATAACAGACACTATAAGAGTCTGTGACACTCTAGGACAATCATCAAGGTTGTAAAATACCTTGCTAAGAAGTACAACTGTCCACACTACAACCCCTAACTTCTAAACCATCTCCTGAAAACCCATCCAACAGCATTACAGAGGGAGGGCAGTTGATTGCTGTGGCATGAGCTGTGATAGAGAGCATCCAAGAACTAAACACATTTCTGTTCAAATCCTTTTACTGACTTCTTCTAACAAACCTTATCTCAGCAAAGCACTCAGGCAATCAGAAATTAAGCTGAGTTTTAATAACGCCGCTTCCTTTCCTATTTTTCCTTCTCAAGAGGGTGCAATCAAGGGAAATGTAATTGTTCATGAAAGACAACATCTGCACCACATATCCTTCATATTTCCGCTTGGAAAGCGTCCCGGCACGGCTCTTGTGGTTGGTGTGTGTTACCTTTATACTCATTGTTAATGAAGCTGATTTTGTTATTAGAAGCCTGGAAGGTGTAGCAGGGGGTGATAGTTATGTCCAGAGCATCTGTGTAGATTTGATAGGAGATGCCGTGCACCAGGAGGAGATACAGATGACTAAACCGGTGGGCAAGGTATGTTGACTTTTTTATTTTATTTAACAGTAATGAAATGTAACAAGTGCACCAGAGGGACACATTTTCATAAGCAGACAAGCAGATGGGTGAAGAAATTTGACTTGCTATAAAAAGCTCATAACTGCCAAGCAGTCTGAAAGGCTCCGTGGGAAGAGTCATCTATGCTGCAGAGCATATTCCCCCTTCAAAAGATTTCGCTTTGTACGTGGTAGTCTCTTTCTTTGGCATATTAGATCCTACAGGTGATGAGCCTGCTGGCAGCTGGCCACCAGCTTCCACATCACATTTTGCTTGAATTCTTCCAGATTTGCCTCTTGCACAGAGATGGGTGAAGTGAGGATAGGGAGGATAGAGATTTAAATGTGAAATCAGTCTGGAGAAGAGGAGGCTCCAAGGTGACCTTATTGTGGCCTTCCAGTATCTGGAGGGGGCCTACAAAAAAGCTGGGGAGGGGCTTTTTAGGATGTCAGGTAGTGACAGGACTAGGGGCAATGGAGCAAAGCTGGAGATGGGTAGATTTAGACTGGATGTGAGGAGGAAGTTCTACACCATGACAGTGGTGAGAGCCTGGAATGGGTTGCCCAGGAAGGTGGTGCCCATCCTTGGAGGTGTTTAAGACCAGGCTGGATGAGGCTCTGGCCAGCCTGCTCTAGGGTGGGGTGTCCCTGCCCATGGCGGGGGAGTGGGTTGTCCCTGCCCATGGCGGGGGAGTTGGAACTGGATGATCCTGTGGTCTCTTCTAACCCTGACTGACTGTATGACTTGATCAAGGTGATCCTGCTGTGGCAGGGGGATTGGACTAGATCTTTCAAGGTCCCTTCCAATCCCTGATGATTCTACAATTCTATGAATTGTTCATTCAATTTGTTTCATTGCCTCATGGAAATAATATTCTTTCAATAAACTGTTGGAGCATTAGAGGTTCTCCACCTAAAACACTCCAAGATCATACATGTGTTGGAGGAGAGGCAGATGTCAACTGTGGCCCAAGGACCAAGTATGTAGACTAACAAAGCCACAGCAAACCAAAACAAGGCTCTTCCCCACTTGCACGGCACCAGTCAGAAAGGGAGGTACATCCTTTCTATACATCAAACTGGAGAAATCTGTAATTCATAGATCATAGAATAGTTTAAGTTGGAAGGGATCTTAAAGATCATCCAGTGCCAACCCCCTCTCACCAGACCAGGTTGGCCTTAAAAATCATCTAGTTCCAACCTCCTTGCAGTGGCAGGGAAACCTTCACCAGATCAGGTTGCCCAGAGCCCCATCCAACCTGACCTTCCACACTTCCAGGGATGGAGCAGCCACAACCTCCCTCAGCAACCCTCCAGCGCCTCAGCACCCTCACAGGGAAGAATTTCCTCCTCAGTTCCAATCTAAATCTTCTCTCTTTTAGTTTGAAATCATCCCCCTTGTCCTATCACCAGTTTTATGGGACATGGTGGGTCTTAGTTGTAATTCCAGCCTGGGCTGTGTCTTGGACCAGCGCTGAGATCTAAATAGGCTGTGACTACAATGCAGTTACACTGCTAGATTTGAATGGCTTCAGAGCCTTTGTAGCCAAGATCACAGAATCCATCCAAAATACCAACAACAAAGCACCAAAGCAATAAAAATGTCAGCAGCTGAGACGAGGGAAGCAGCAAGCAGAGCACTTCTCCCATGCTGAGCAAGTAGCACCACGCTGCCGCTGACTGCAGCCCTTAATGGCAAACCATTCTCCTTCTGCTCACAGCATACAAAACACAAATTTAACTTGCCAAAATCACAATCAATAAGACATTTCTTAAATTAGCTAGATTCAGAGGAATGGAGCAAAATTAATTAGCATTGCTTAGGCCCCAGTGAAGGTTTACACCGGAGCCTGGATCGATGTTTTTGAATGCAGGCACTGAAACTCAGGAACATCATCCTGACAGGACCAGGGGATGCCTGGCACCCCTGAAAACCAAGGAGCTCACTACCAATTTCTCGTGAGCTCTTCACGGCACTAGAATTCTTGACTCAGAGCTGCAGTCATGGCCAACCTGCTTTGGTGATCTCACCTGTTGCTTCGGCGTGCTTGAGCCTTTTGTCTTTGGGATTTCAAGTGCAAACTGATTTTCATGGTTATTTGTGTTCCCTTGCAAGAGGCAAAAGTCATCTAAAGCAGACAGATGAACAATCCACCTCATGCTTTGGGTTTTCCTTTTGATACCGACAGAACATAAGGAGCCAACGCGAGGGATGTGCATTCAGAACCAGACAACCAGATGGGTGCAAAAATCTGATTTGCTATAAAAAGCTTAGAGCTGCTGAAAATCTTAAGGATTTGCTGGAAGGACTCAGACTTAAATCATGCCAGGGTGTTAAAAACACTGATCCTGCTTTGCCCAACTGTTGTCTCGGTATTAGATTCCCTGCAGCCATGCCAAGGCTCTAGCCAGCGCTGTGCTCTAGTGTGGGACATGCTGGGGTGCAGTGGCCAAACTGCAGGTGACACAGGGGTTTGCTTCACATCAGCTCTTGTCTGAATGCAAGGTAGCACTGGAGCAAGTGGAGACAGCCAGGGGATAAAGCTGTTAAGAAATGTGGCCAGTAGACTGAGAGGCGATTCTGCCTCTCTACTTTGCTCTACCAAGACTTCATCTGGAGTCTTGTGTCCAGCTCTGGAGCCCCCAGCATAGGGGAGACAAGGACCTGGTGGAGTTGGTCAAGAGGAGGCCATGAAAATATCAAAGGACTGGAGCACCTCTGCTAAGGTGGTGCTAAGACACAGGTTAAGATAATTGTTGTTCAGCCTGGAGAAGAGAAGGCTCCAAGGGGACCTTACAGCAATCTTCTAGTCCTGAGAGGGGCCTGTTAGAAGGCTGAGAAACCCTGTTCACAAGGGCAGGGAATGATAGGATGAGGGGTTTGGAACTGGAAAAGGGGAGATTGAAGGTGGACATGAGGAAAACCTTCTGGAGTCTGAGGGTGGTGGATCACCTGATGGAAAAGGCTGCCTGGAGAGGTGGTGAAGGCCCCATCCCTGGAGCCATTCAAGGTCAAGCGGATTGGGATCTGGGCAATCTGGTCTAGTGAGTGATAGCCCTGCTTGTTGTAGGAGGGTTGGACTGGATACCCTTTGGTAGCCCCTTCCAACGGTGTGATTCTATCTGTCATCATCAAACTGTCATCCAAACCACAGCACTACTGCAGAGAGAGCCATACACAGATTACCCAGCAAACAAGCACCTTACAAGAGGATTCACAACCAGCATGGAGGGTCTGTTAACTCCAGTCAGAGCTCACCCCTCCACGAACTGTTATTACCCTCTGAAATCAACGTCTCTGCCTCAGTGTTGGTGAGGCTTCAGCTCTCGGGTGCCTGAACTCCTCCAAAGAGT
Source organism: Rhinopomastus cyanomelas (assembly GCA_013400115.1). NCBI lineage: Eukaryota > Metazoa > Chordata > Aves > Bucerotiformes > Rhinopomastidae > Rhinopomastus > Rhinopomastus cyanomelas. The sequence goes on from VXBP01008535.1 coordinate 51,252, forward strand.
GAGGAGATGCTTCTGCCAAAAGACCCCATGTCAAAAGCTGTTGTCTCCCAGGTCCACTCTGCGCTGGAGTGGTTGCCCAAATCAGCCTGGCAGCTTGCAGAACTCCCCAGCACCCAGAGAACTCCCCCAGCCTTTCCACACTCTTTTACCAGGGCACCTTTTTACCAAAGGACCTTGACTCTCTACTTACAGCTGATGTGTCCCACACTTACAATTTAAATGAACTTTTCTACAGGCTGTGACACCTCCCCATCACCCACAAGCAGAACACATAGAATACAAACCTGCAAAACAAGATCTATTAGTAGTCTTATGCACCTCAAATGAGATCTGCAGGGATGCAAAAGCTGTCCAGAAGCTGCAATGGGCAGTTTTCATATTTTGGGCTTTTTCTGAGTCTCTGGAAGTTTGGATCAGAAGAGGATCAAGAGTCTCCAGCTGCCAAAGCTTGAAGGGCAGATAGTGATGAGAATAAATGATCTGTCCAACTTAAATTAAAACAAGACTCACCAAGAAACAGCAAAATATCACAGAATCATAGAGTGTATTGGGCTGGAAGTGACCTCCAAAGGTCATCTAGTCCAACCCCCCTATGACAATCGCAGCCATCACTCACTAGACCAGATTGCCCAGAGCCCCACCCAGCCTGACCTGGGCAGCCCTCAGATTCAAGGACATTTTCCTGATGTCCAAATAATCCAGTATGGACCTGCACACTGGATTTTCAAATTTCACTAGGACAAATCACCTTAAAAGCTCTTCAGAAGCAGCGTTATCAGTCCCAAACACTTCCTGACCGAAGCTGCTGGAACCACACCTGCATGTCTGCTCGGTGCCAAGTTCCCCGATTCACACTCCAGTGAGGATTCAGCTTCCCACTGGGACACTGAAAGCTCCAGTGCGGAGCCCTGTGGCAGGAAGGCACCAAACACACTGTCATTCCCACTCAGGTATCGCTTCCGACTGCTTTCCTGAGGCTGAAGGAGGCAACATCACCCAAAAACATATTCTGCTGCTTCAAAAGCCAGCAGCGACGACTGGAATCCATAAATCAGGTTGGGTTGGGTTTTCTTCCCCCCAGACCTGTGGGACTGCTCCAAGCATAATTAGATTTTGGGTTTACAAAAAAATACCAGCAGCTGTTGCCTGTTCTGTTTGTGCTGCCAGTCTGAGGGGACTGCTTCGGGCTCGCCACAGCTTTTGTTCACACAAATAGGGGAAACTTTGCTGAGCCTGGAGCGGGGCCCCTGGCCCAGAGCCCCAGAGACTCCCATCGTTGGGCTGAGAGCAGAAGTGGGGGAAGGAGGAGAGGAAGGGTGCTGAACTCAGAACTCACTTTAATTCCATGAGCCTCTGTTTAAATTAACACAGGGAAACATCCCAACAGCAGCTACTGCCAACAACCCCATTACAAAATAGCTGGCATCGAGTAATCGCAACCATATGCCTATCTCACGCTTTCAAGTCGCTTCCAAGAACTCAGAGGCTGACCAAGCCCCTTGCTGATTGGCAAGGGAACATCCTCGTTAGAAGAAAAAGCTTTCCAGCAGCCCAATAAAACATCACAGCAATTCTGCCAGAGCAGCACCAGCTTCAGCAAAATGAGTGCTAGAGAAAGGTTAGCAGAGACAGCTCTGCTAGCCCTCCTCCAGTCTGGGCGAGCTTCTTGGAGGCTGCGGTGCCAGCACCACCCATCATCACCCCCAGAACACTGTTTCCCCAAGAGCAGCAGCAGGGTGTGAAGCTGCATGACACAAAATCTCTGGCTGTGGAGGCTTTAAAGGAGGACTATGGTTTTTTGTTACTAACCAATCCCGCAGTATTTCCAGTTCTAGATAAGCAGCTCTAAGCAGTTCCTGCAGTTTCAAACCTGAACTTCTACCCAGTCTGCACCTAGACCCTCTCCCGCAGCATCCAGGTGCCTCAGCCCTTCCTTTGCACATGACAGTGCTGAGTCCATCCTCCAAGCCTGACTGAGCTCTTCTCTTCCTTCTCTGAAGCCCAGAAACAGTTTCAAGAATCCTCCCACTAATTTCAGGTGCCAATTCACTTTCCTAAAGCTGAAGGAGATTCATTCCCTCACCCCACCCCAGCATCTTCCACACAGAGGGATTAACCATTAGGTTATGAAGTTGTAAGCAGCCTTGATTCTAACCCAGGGTACCATGTTCAGCCAGCTCAATCCTAAATATATCTGCAGGAATATATGATGTAGGAGGGTGTAGTTACATGAGTGGAGTCACAGGAAACAAACACCTGGCTGTTTAAAGCAGGAAGAGCCCTATTACCTACCCTGCTTCACAGAATCACAGAACATTAGGGATTGGAAGGGACCTTGAAAGATCATCTAGTCCAATCCCTAGTCCTGGCCATGGGAAGCCCTCTTTGTTTGTAAGAAATGCCATGCTCAATCCCAAGACAGGACTTGCATTAAGTTAACACAAACATTTGCTTCGTGGCAGGGGCAACACACACCCCCAGAGCTGCTGGAGAGAGTTCAGCACAGAGCCACAAAGATAAAGGGAGTGGAGCATCTCCCTGATGAGGAAAGGCTGAGGGAGCTGGGTCTCTTGAGCTTAGAAAAAAGGAGACCGAGAGGTGACTTCATTAATGTTGATAAATATGAAAAAGGTGGGTGTCAGGAGGATGGAGCCAGGCTCTGCTCAGTGGCATCTAGTGATAGGACAAGGGGTAATGAGTGTGAGCTGGAACAGAGGAGCTTCCACATCAATGTGAATCACAGAATCACAGAACATTAGAGACTGGAAGGGACCTCAAAAGATCATCCAGTCCAATCACCCCGCCACAGCAGGACCACCTAGACCAAGTCATATGAGAAGGAACTTCTTCACAGTGAGGGTGACAAAGCACTGGAAGGTTGTGGAGTCTCCTTCTCTGGAGGCATTTAAAACCCACCTGGACATGTTTCTGTGTGACTAGACCTAGATGATGCTGCTGTGGCAGGCGCATTAGACTAGGTGATCTTTTGAGGTCCCTTCCGGTCCCTAATGTTCTGTGATTCCCTGCTGGCCAAGAGCAAGTGACAGCTTGAAAGAAATTTTCCATCAGGTGCTTGTTGACCAGATGGACAGATCAGGACGGGTCAGAAACCTTTACTGGTGGCTGTAGCAAAGATCTAAAGTGAAGAATTACACTCAAACCAAAAGTGAGTTGTGACACCACGAATCACAACTTTGTGCAGGAGATGTCCAAGAGCAATATTTGAAGCAATAGAGCAAAATCCATCCCCAGACCATGTGTGAAACACAGGCAAAGCTGCTGGAGATGCTGCCCTGGTCACACACCAGGCTCTAGAGTCCTGCAGATGTTCAGTCAGTGACACCAGAGCTTAGATGCCAAAAGAGCCAAGTTTGCAATTATATTATTTGCATTTCTATCATCTTTTTCCTTTTTTTTTTTTTACACATAGAAAGAAATGTTTAAAATAATTTGAGAAAAGATTGATTTTTAAAAGTGCCTTGAACTAAGAAGCCATTAAGTTGCCATGTAGATGGAAAACTCTATAATGACACGCTACATCGACAGGATTAAGTTGTTAAAACGGAGAACGAAGGGAAGGTGGTTCTGAAGGCAAAATACGGGGCTATTTCCAGAACATTTCAAACAAAGGGCTGGTAAGATGAGTTGTCAAACATTTCTGAGATCAAAAGAGAGAAACCTACCTCCTGGAGCATTTAAAAAAAAAATTAAAAGAAACATTTCTGCTGGTAGAAAAGAAAGGTAGAAGACACCAGGAATGAACATTTTCCTGACTCAAGAAAACACTGACAGCCAGCAGATTTAAAGCTAGAAGAGGCCATGGGAGATTCACAGCAGCAGATATGCAGAAAGCCACTAGAGCTGTGAACCCCCCCTCAAATCCTACAGAAAAGGGGAAAATGAACAGATAGTGAGGAGATTGGATGACCAGGAGCAAGCGATGCACACAGCTCGCTGTAGGGAAACTCAGATGACACCTTTGTTCCATGGGACAGCGAAGTCCTGGTGGGGAAAGGATGAGGGTCACTGCAGGCAGCTGTCAAGGCACAGACATGGTCACTGCTTTGATGCTCTCTCAACTTTTAGTATAAAGTGGTGAAGAGTTAATATATTGTGAGAAGAGCATCAAATGCTCCCTGGCAGGTCAGCTCTGGAGAGCTCAGAGAGCTTCTCGCCACGTTACCTCCATTACCAGGCCACCAGGGCTGCTCTGTGCAAGCAATCACCTCCTGGCCATTTCAAAGGGCCATTTGGCAATTTCATCAGAGCCCATCACGACAAAACGAATTGAGGAGTCGGGCTACAACTGTTACAGAGAGCAGCTGTGTTTTGAAAAAGCCCTTCTTCATCTCATTGTCAGCCTAACCCTGTTTAACACTCTGGTACTAGCCGTGCTGAAAGATATATCGAGTCAAGCGGCGTCTTTTGGGTTGGTTTGCTAAAGGGACTGAATATTGTCATCAACAGCAGTTGCAGGCCAGGCTTGGAATCCTGCTAGCTCAGAGAAGACTCCATGTGTGAAGCCCATGCAAGATCAAGCACAGCCATCGTTGCTACAAACCCACTTACAACAAGCACTTTATGCTTCAGAAGTAAGTTGATAGCTGCAAGAGGAACAAAGGAGTGTGAATGTTATTGTGCAGCTGAACAGAGGCTCGGTGTTGCTTTGTGCATTACCTGGGCTGCACGTGTGGGCTGGTTAGACTGGGAGGGCTACAGAGACAACTCACAGACTTACAGCTCCTGTGCTGCCATAAGGCTACAGTAAAGACATCAAAACCAGTGACTTCTAAAAAAGAAAAGCCAACAAAACATGAATTCTGTGAGCCCTATGAAAGCTGAAGCAGCACACACAACAACTGGAAGAAATAAGGTGTTGGCAGCTCCAGGCTGTAAAACATGACAGACAACCTGTGCTTAGCACTTGATGGATCTCCAAGTGCTTTGCCATGATCTTGTGACACCGCGAGTTACAGTCACCGCCGTGACATTTTGAGAGCTGTTGCTTCTAAAACCAAATCGGCAAAGAAAGGAGAAATAAATCATTAAGAAAGGAATTTGAGTTTTAACTGGTTCTGTAGGTGGCCATACTGGAGTGTTGCAAAGAGCATCTTCCTCCCCTGAGGAGATACCACAGATAGGAGCATAGATTTCAAATCTTTCTAACCAACTCTCCCCTCCAAAAAAAAAAAAACCCAGCAAAAAAATCTACCAAAACCCCACAACTGGCATCTCCAGAGAGAGAGGACCAAGTCTCATCAAGATATTCTGAGATTACCAGCAGGTTACTACTAGTTTTGTAATAGTAACTACAAAATAATCCAAATTACAACAGATTTGGGGCCAACTAGTGATTGTTCACCAAGATTTATGAGGCAACCTGATTATTCCCACAGAATCACAGAACATTAAGGGTTGGAAGATCTCAAAAGATCATCCACTCCAACCCCCCTGCCACAGCAGCATCACCTAGACCAAGTCACACAGGAACATATCCAGGTGGGTTTTAAACATCTCCAGAGCAGGAGACTCTACAACCTCCCTGAGCAACCCCTTCAAGCACTCGGTCACCCTCACCGGGAAGAGTTTCCTCCTCATATTGATGTGGAACCTCCTGTGTTCCAGCTGACACCCATTTCCCCTTGTCCTATCACTAGATGACACTGAGAGGAGCCTGGCTCCATCCTCCTCACACCCACCCTTCACGTATTTATCAACATTAAAGCAGTCAGGTAGGTTTTTACTTCAAACAAACTTTATGAGGTAGCAGAGAGTCAAAAGAGAGCCCTGACGAGGGATCAGGAAAGCAAAGCATGGGAAGCATTGAGTGTCTAAATTATGATCCCATAACACACACTGCAATCATAGAATCATTAGGGATTGGAAGGGACCTCGAAGATCATCTAGTCCAACCCCCCTGCCACAGCAGGATAAGTTGTAGAATCAGAATCACTCAGGGTTGGAAGGGACCACCTGATCATCCAGATCCAACTCCCCCACCATGGGCAGGGACTCTCCACCCTAGAGCAGAGGCCCATCCAGCCTGGCCTTAAACACCTCCAGGGATGGGGCCCCAACCACCTCCCTAAGCAATAAAGACCTGTAGAACACGTTAGATGAGTATTAAGGGTAAATATCATCATTAGCTTCCAGGGAACAGCTGACTGGCTTTGGGAGGTCTCAGAGAACACAAACCCACTCGGGTCTGCGCTGCACAAGCGGCAGAAAAGCATCTGCATGCGAAACGCTCTTGGTGCTGATGGTACCACAATCAGCAGCTGCATGGGCTGATCCGACGAGTGTTTTAATTTCATTTTATGCCTCCAAAAATATTATCTATTAGTTAATAGAGTTTTCTAAGAGACACCTGTGTGACAAATGCCTTGTTTTGTACCAGTCTACCATTCATTTTGAAATGTTGAGTTTCTTTTCAACCCAATCTCCACTCAGGTCCTTTTACAGGTTTTTTTTCCTTCCTTCACTGCATAATTGATGCCATCGTGTGGTGGAAAAAACAGTCTCCTGGAGGCTTCATTTCCATTTAACAGCCTAAATAAGCCTCTCTTAGGTGGACAGGCTGAGAGAGTCGGGGTTGTTCAGTCTGAAGAGGAGAAGGCTCCACAGAGACCTTATACTGACCTTCCAATCCTTCAAAGAGACCTGTCAGAAGGCAGGGGGGGGCTGTTCACAAGGACAGGGAGTGATAGGATGAGGGGTCATGGTTTGAAGCTGGAAAAGGGCAGATTGAGGTCAGACATCAGGAAAAAGTTCTTCAACTTGAGGATGTGGGACCCCTGGAACAGGCTGCCCAGAGAGATGGCAGAGACCCCATCCCTGGAGCAATTCAAGGTCAGGCTGGATGGGGCTCTGGGCAATCTGGTCTAGTTAGAGTTGGCCCCGGTTGTTGTAGGGAGGTTGGACTAGATGACCCATGGAGGTCCCTTCCAACCCAACACACACAACATTCTATAACCCTTGACTAACCCATTGCTACAAGAACAGTGACAGAACTCGGAGCCTACATCGTTCCTCCACACTCCCAGCCTTCGAGACTGCTTTTCTGTTTAACTCTAACTGGTGATTCCAGCACTGGAGCAGGAGCCAGGACACAGCTGGGCACTTGCTTCTTTAACTTTGTCTTTTTGATTGGAAAGTTACCAAAGAAGGGCTTGAGAAAGCATCATCTATTGACCTCAAAGATTTTCCTCCAGTCTTCAGAAATCCTCTGGATTTACCTCTCACCCACCATGAGGTACATTGCATTGTCCCAGTACAAGTCAAAGGACCACCAACCAGCCTGTCCTGAAACACCTCCAGGGATGGGGACTCCCCCACCGCCCTGAGCAGTCCATTCCAGGCTCTGATCAACCTTTCCATGAGGAAGGGCTTCCAAACATCCAACCTAACCCTTTCCTGGCAGCCTCAGGCCCTGTCTGTCCTCTCATCCTGTCACTAGTTGCCTGGGAGAAGAGCCCAGCCCTCACCTGTCTCCAGACTGGAGTCCCCATCAGTGAGGAAACCTCTCTGGTTTAATTGAAATCACAGGTAGCTACCAACCAGGAGCTCCTGCCTGGGCTCTCTGTCACAACTGCTGTACCTTGTGTTGGGATAGAGACAACCAACACAAACCTTCTGCCTTGGTAAGACCTCTACTTCCCTTGAGGGTCTCCAGCACAGTTTTTTCCTGTGTGGAAGAACTACCAGGTTTTTCTTCTACAAAAACCCCAGCTAACTCATTCTACCTGCTTTAGGAAAGCTAGGGAGTGGAGGGAACCTCTTGATAGTTTCCTTTACCCTAATTTGCTGTTGCTTTATTAAGTATTGGAGTTTATGTAAAGGTAAACAAGGGTATCACACAGATCTTAATCTTACAGTTGAATCACTGGATGATCAGGCTCCGGGCAGAACTCTTGTTCAGTTACACCTTCATTATCAGCACATCCATTAATTTAGTCCCTTCCAATCCCTAATGATTCTTTGCACTAAAGCATCATCACCTGGTTCAAGGTAACATCTAACAACGTTCAGAACGCTGGCAAGCTTTCCCATTCTCTGCCAGAGAGTTGGAAGAAGCAAAATTACACCGTGGGGATCAAGGAATTGGGGGGTTTTCTTCCTTTAAATCTTTGATGCTTTCAGGTAACAGTTAATTTTAAAATATTAGTACTTATTTATTTTTAATGTCACTGACTATGGTGAATGGCCTTGAAGTGGACCCAGGGCATGGCTGGGTGCTCATCTTCCTCCTGCCTACATGGCTGGAGAAGCTGGAATCAGGAGAGGGCCCTCGGGATAAGAATGTTTCTCACTGTCAGCAGCTGAGTTGGCTAATTCTCCTATCAGCCAGGGCTTTGTAAGCAAACTTGTCTTCTTTCATTCTACAGTTGCTCTTGGCAGTGCCCAGCTCTGCCAGGTCATGCACAGCTCCTCTGTGCTCCAATACTGTTATCGCTGTTTGACACAAACCCCTCTGGAAGGGGACCAAGAGATCAGTCGGTCACACAGCAGGGGTGCAAAGAATGGAAACCAACCATCAAGGTTAGGAGCTCCAGACCAACCCTCTAGGTGACACAGGAGTGAATTCAAACACAGCAAAGTCATGGCAAGGCTGGCGTTGCCTTCCCAAGGCTCCCAGAGCAAGTTCATCCAACTAGTCATCATTATAGCTCTAAGAGAAGAAAATGGGGTGTCACACCATTTGTCTTGAAAACACTCAATAGCACCTGCTTGCAGGTTCTGACAAGACTCCCCCACCCTCCCATAACAAGAGTAAACCTCTTCCTGATGCTAAATATGTCCTTCTGTAATTACAGGGTAGCTACATAAAAATTAATCATCCAAACCTACTTCTGTATCAGCATATTCAAACTTTCATAGAGCAACGTCAGGACACAAAGGTTCTACAGGAACACAACATCACAGGCTGGTTTAGATTGGAAGGGACCTCAGAGATCATCCAGACCAACCCCTTGCCATGGGCAGACACCTCTCACCACACCAGGTTGCCCAGAGCCCCATCCAGCCTGGTCTTGAACACTTGCAGGGGTGGAGCAACCACAACCTCCCTGGGCAATGGTTCCAGCACCTCAGCACCCTCACAGGAGGAATTTCTTCCCAAAACCTAATCTAAATCCACCCCCTTCTACCTTAAAGCCATTTCTCCTCAGACTATCACTACAAACTGTTGTAAAAAGCCCTTCCCCAGCTCTCTCACAGGCCAGTTATCAAACCAGTTTAAGACATTATGGAGCATTTCTGTTCTCTTTGACCACCGAGGAGAACAAGTGTAGAGTTTATACAATATCTGCACCTAATCCAGCTGGAGGCATCACAACCAGTTCAGGTCCTGAGCAGAGGGAGGCTTTTTCCTACATCACTAAATTAAATCCCCTGTTATAAACACAGCGTCGTAGCTTTTGGCAACACACAGAGAGAGATTGATGCAGTGCTTGGAGGTGAGAAGTGATGCAGCTGACCTGCCAAGCAAGTACAACTCGAGAAACGTTCCCTTGACACACTGAATGTACCTGGTAAAAGGAAGGAATTAAGTAAATAGCCATGCAAATACGTGGGGGTCAATTTAATGGAGGCCCTAGCATTTGTAGAGCTCATGCTCTGCACATCTCGTGTTCTTTAAAGCACCAGACAGCTTTATCCAACAAGACAAACACAACCTGCAGGAGGGGAGCAGGTAAAGGATTGCTATGGCCTCTCTTCCACAGTTGAAGCACAGAGACAGGATGAAAAGTGGAGATTTAGAGTTATTCTTTTACTATGGTTGTAATTAATTAGCTATATTGAGAAACACAGTTGTTATACTAAGTATGTTATACTAAATAATATTTGTTGGACCTGTTTTCACAGGACATCAGGGATTAGAAGGGACCTTGAAAGATGATCCAGTCCAATCCCCCAACACAGCAGGTGGATCAAGTCACACAGGAACATGTCCAGGTGGGTTTTAAATGTCTCCAGAACAGGAGACTCCACAACCCACCCAGGCAGTCTGTTTTAGAGAAGGAAGATGATTCAAGTGATCTTTACTCCTGCAGAAGTCAGATCCCATCACAGAAAGCAGAGGTCCAGGGATGCCTCAGCAGCACTGGGGCTGTAGTGGTTTTCCTCCACATCCTTTTGGAAAGTCAGCCCCAGGCATTTGCTGGGCTACAGAACCACAGAATCACTTTCATGAACATACAGAATCAGTAAGGTTGAAAGAGACCTACAAGATCATCAGCTCCATCAACCCAATCCCACTCTGTTCACTAAATCCTGTCCCCTAGTGCCACATCCACTCATTTTTTTTAACACCTCCAGTGACAGCAACTCCATTCCCTCCCTGAGCTGCCTGTTCCACTCTTTGACCACTCTGGCAGTAAATGAATTTGTCCTGATGTCCAATCTAAGCGTCCCCTGGTGCAACTTGGGGCCATTTCTTCTTGTTCTATCGTTGCTGATTTGGGAGCAGTTTCACAGAGACCTTTAAGGTCAGTCAAGTCCAAGGATAAATCCAGCATTGCCAGGTCACCACTAAACCATGGGAATGTCTCTTCTTTTAAATAAACACCTACCCCTAACTTCTCAGCTCTTTACAAATTCGCAGCCACACGGAGCTCGTGAAGCCTCCTGCTCTCTTTGCGCTGTTTTAATCTGGGCTTTGGACCAGCTCTTAATGACACTTGTGAGTGGCTGATGGCAGACTGGCACCGCTACAGCAGGGATGAGAACAGGAGTTTGGCTACAGAGTTCATGTGAGCAGGATCATGCCCAACAAATTAAATTAAATGAAGTTATATTGCAGCCAGTGACCACTTAGGGACCATTAAAGCATCAGTTAATTAAAGCTGGAATTACCAAAGGTTATGAGACAAACTGTCATCTGTTACTCAGTCAAAAGCTGAAACAGAAATGCCTTGAGCAGTTGAGGGGGTGTTTTAAGATGATCAGAACACAGAGGAAGTTTTGTTCTGCTCACGTTGACTCACTTGTGTAAAGCTGCTCAACTTCCATGGAATTAAAAAAGGGCTGCAAAAAGTTAGCAGGTCCCTCACGAAACTGAGACTGAGGGGTGACCCCACACATGTTGATAAATACGTAAAGGATGGGTGTCAGGAGGATGGAGCCAGGCTCTGCTCAGTGTCTTCTAATGACAGGACAAGGGGCAATGGGTGTGAGCTGGAACAGAGGAGGTTCCACATCAATATGAGAAGGAACTTCTTTCCAGTGAGGGTGACAGAGACCTGGAAGGGGCTGCCCAGGAGGGTTGTGGAGTCTCCTTCACTGGAGGCATTTAAAACCCACCTGGATGTGTTCCTGTGCAACTGGGTCTGAGTGATCCTGCTGTGGTGGGAAGATTGGACTGGATGATCTTTCAAGGTCCCTTCCAATCCCTAATATTCTGTGTGAAGAAGCCACATGGACACCAGGTTCCACTCCATATAACCCCCTCCATAAATCATTAGATTTGAGGAAGCAGTTGCATCTTCACAAGGTTAAAATATCAAGGGGGAAAAAAACAGGTAATTGAAAAGGCTCTGTTAGTCCTGAAACTACACAATGGTAAGATTTATCAAATATCTTGATTCTACCTGTTGCTTTTACATTTCCTGGAGATCAAACGCAGACAATATCCCATTAAAAGCAAGAGATCGACTGAAGGAGAAAAGTTCTTTTCAAGGTTGAGCAAAATTAAGAGGAATCAGTCCCCAATTTGTTCCGATGGCAATTATTCAACAAGTCAACTGCCAAAAAATGAAAGATAAGGATTTCAGAACCAAAGAGCTGCTGCTTCAGAGGCGCATCAAGGGCCGGTGGGGTATGCGTGTCTCATCGCACACAGCTTTTCAGAAAAACTAATTAAAAACACGACACGGTGTCAAGCTTTTGTCTAAGTCTAAACCTCATCTCCATAAACTAATAGAAGCTCTTCTGGTTCATCAGCAAGGCAGCGACAGCACAGGCGATCGGTCCCTGCCCGGGCAATGCCTGCTGCTGGGTCATTAGCATCTTGGCTTTTCTATCCGAACATCCTGGGCTCTATTTTTTGAGTTTTAAAAAACATCAAACAGACCCTAAAACTCGGCCTCGAGGCAGGAGGCAGGTTAAAACAAATTAAGGGCTCTAATTTCAACCAAGGGTCATTAATTGCCCTGCCACCACCGGTACTTGCTCGACAAAAATCATACTCCATTGGCCTCTAGAAATTTCTAGATGTTACTCGCAGAGCTGAGCAGCTGGTAGGTAACATCACAGACTCCAGATTTACATCCTGTTTCTGTTAGATTTGAATCCTAGAACTCAGCAGATGAAAGCTTCCATCTCATTCACAGAATCACAGAACATTAGGGATCGGAAGGGACCTCGAAAGATCATCCAGTCCAAACCCCCTGATACAGCAGGATCACCTAGACCAAGTCACATAGGAACGTGTCCAGGCAGGTTTTAAACATCTCCAGAGAAGTAGATTCCATAACCTCCCTGGGCAGCTCCTTCCAGTGCTCCGTCACCCTCACTGGGAAGTTCTTTCTCACATTGATGTGGAACCTCCTCTGTTCCAGAGAAGGAGATGCCACAACCCCCCTGGGCTCAGCCTTGTAGCCAAGGTGCTTGATGAGTCTCTCCACACCCTCAGCTGCTGGCCAACACCAGTGAGGCCAGGTAGCCAGACAGAGGGATTTATACCTGAAACACTAGCAAGACATCACCACCAGGACTTGATGTTTCAGCAACCCCTTCCTGAAACCTCCCCAGCCCAGTTCCTTCTGCTTTGCTCAAGGCAGGAGATGCCAGCACCGGTCAGAACCACCACAGGCAAGGTGATGCTGCACACAAAGGTTCTCTCTGGTGCAGAAGAGCATCTGCTGACACCTCACACCTCCATCATCAGGATGTGACATTCAAGCCAGCCTGGGGGGAATCTCCTAATCACTACTTGAAGGTAGTTTCCTTCAGTTTAATTTTGAGTGGAGCTCTTCACAGCAGGAGACCCAGTTTTTAATTACTTAAGAACCAAAAAAGCAAGAAGGGTGGAAGAAAACCCATCAAATAAGGTGCTCACCATCCCATGCTGATCCAGCTCCTCTGGTTCTCCTTCTCTCCCTGAGCACACATCATACCTTGGAGGCTTTCAGACAGACAAATCAGCAGAAGATTAAACTCTTTTCTGGGTGTATATGAATGGTTGAGGACAGGAAGAGGCTGACACCAGCTGTTAGTTGGTCTTAGGTTTGCCCCAAAGAACAGATCCAGGACCTTGCACCACACAAACCTAAACGTGAATCACTCCCACAAGAAATGGTCCAACCCTTTCAGCGTCTCATTTCCCACCCAGACAGCCTCTCCTTGCCACAGCAACAGCTTTCCCTGGTGACATGGCAGGAGTAAGATCCAACTGCTCTTATCTCATGGTGCTTGTTCTTAAGCTCATTTGACCACTCAGGCTCATTCTCATTGTGCTGCATGGACAAGGACACTGTGTCATGGATCAGCCACCACCACAGGGTCACCAGGTCCCTGTCAGCAGCACAAGCTCTGGCAGGATTGAGCCCCCAACACAAAAAGCAAAAGGCCAATTTCTCTCAGGCATCCTTGGCACCACCCAGCTGCGAAGAGCCTCAGCCTCCCTCTTTTGTTTTCCATTGGTGAAGGATAACTTCTGTTTTGGGATGATAACAATTAGCAGAGACTCAAACTGTCAAATGGGGCAAAAGACATCCCTAGGAGTAGTCACACAGAATCACAGAACATTAGGGATTGGAAGGGACCCTGAAAGGTGAGACCCTGAAAGGTGATCTAGTCCAATCCCCCTGCCAGAGCAGGATCCCCTAGAACCAGTCACACAGGAACATGGCCAGGTGGGTTTGAAATGTCTCCAGAGAAGGAGACTCCACACCCACCCTGGGCAGCCCCTTCCAGGGCTCTGTCACCCTCACTGGGAAGAGTTCCTTCTCAAACTGATGTGGAAACTCCAATGCCCAAGCTTACATCCACTGGCCCTTGTTCTGTTACTAGATGACACTGAGAAAAGCCTGGCTCCATCCTCCTGACACTCACTCCCTTCTTCAAGCATCCAACCCTGAGTGATTCCGATTCCATAACTTCTCCAGTGAAGTGATCCTGCTGTGGCAGGGGCATTGGACTAGATGACCTTTCAGGGTCCCTTCCAGTCCCTAATCATTCTATGATCTCACACTAGAAAACAACAACCCAAACAGCTTAAAGAGCACCCCTTAAAAAGTCTAGCATCTTGTCAAGGTATTTTTAATGACTGTCACCAAAAGAGAGGCTCAGACATGACAAATCCAGCAACCAGAGCAGGGAAGGTTTTGTTGCAAGCACTTTTGATCCCATCCATGTGCAAAATACAACGCAGGTGCTGTATTATGAAGCTCCTCTGCTTAAGAAGAAAATATAAACGTTCTAAAGACTGTCTGCAGCTCTCACTAGCCAGCCTTGAGCTCATTTATTTGGCTGTGCTGACCCCCAGAGTCCAGCACTCTGCACAGCACATCCCAACACCCAAACCCACTGGGTCTCAGCCACGTTCTCCACTCGTTGCAGCCAACCCAAAGAGGCTTTGCTGATGGGATCCCAAATGTTGGGGATAACTGAACCCCGACAGCATGAGAGAGAACACATTTACCCTGCCTCAGCTCAAACTGCTGTATGTGTGAGAAACCGCAGAGTTAACTGGTGAAGAGACACCCCCCCCACACACACAGTCACTGCAATTAACACTCATAGAGAAGCTGCCTGATGAGTTCCACTATCTCCAGCCACACATCTGGCACCACCACAGTTCTCATGAGATGAACACCAGCTACAGCATTGGAAATCCTTTATTTCTGCTACCTAGGCAGGCAGAAGCTGATACTACTTTCTCTTTTACATTGTGCTGTTGTGGGACTTTCCATTTCCTTCTTTTTCCTCTGAAATAACTGTTTGAAAATCAGTTGACTCCCCTGAACAAAGGGGATCCTGTTGAACTGACACACCTGCATTTTTTACCTTAGAGAATCACAGAATCATTCAGGTTGGAAAAGACCCCCGGGATCATCGAGTCAACCCTACTCTACAAGGTCACCCCTAAACCAGATTCCTCAACACTACATCTAAGTGACTTTTAAACTCATCCAGGGATGGGGACTCGATGACCACCCTGGGCAGCCCATCCCAGTGCCTGACCACTCTTCTCCAGGAAGAATTTCTTCCTGATGGCCAGTCTAACCCTCCCCTGTTGAAGCCCTTGAAAGTCCTTCCCTCTGGTTCTGTTACTAATGATGTGTGAGAAGAGACCAGCACCAAGATCTCTACAATGTCCTTCCAGATAGTTGTAGAGAGTGGTATCCCTTTAGCCTCCTCTTCCTCAAACCAGGCAGCCCCAACTCTCTCAACCTCTCCTCAAAATATTTATTCTTCAGGTCCTGAGGTTTTTTTTAATTCACTTTTCCCTCTCCCCCCTTCACTCAAGCCAAAAACTTGGAAAGAGCAGAGAAAGTGTGTCAAGATCTGACTGAGCAGAACCCCCCTACACTCCCAGCAGCACTAACTCAGGGTCATTTTGACTCAGAGGACCACAACAGCCCATTGATTTGGAGGGGGGACACATTTGTTCTGCAAAACCTACTAAAGGCATGGGTTTGCATCTCACCACCTACCTGTGATACACACAGGCAAGTACCTACAGAAAGACCTGCCAGACTGGAACACTGAAAGTGCTGTGTTGGCTCTGTACTTCTTATGAAAAGGAGAGTATTTTGTCTTTTCTTAGGATCAGATTCTTGCCTTGTGCCTGCTCCTTTGATCTAGGAAATAACAGCAGCATCTTCCTCTTGCACACAGCTCTAGAACGAACACTCAGCTTCCCTTGCCCAGATCTAGGTCTCCTCATGGCTGAGGGTTTAAGCCTCAGTTTCTGTGCAAGTTTATTATGCCCTCACACTTCTGTAACTTTGACAGCTCAAAACCACCTTCAGCCCAGGCAAAAAAAAAAGCCTCTCTTCAGGTAAGACACATTTTTCACAAGCCAGACAGGAATGATCTTCCTTGTCCTGCCTGCACAGATGGCCACCTGATAAATCTCTTATGATCTCTATATATCCTCCAGAATTGATAGGACTTGTGCTCTTGGCTGTGCTTCACAACCTCCACCTTTTCCTGCACCACCTTTTAGACTGACACTTGTCTCCTCAGCCACTGCTGTAGCTCAGGGGTCTGCAAACAAGGACATCCCCCCCTGAATCCATGAGTCTGTGGAGCCACAAGATGCTCCCCAGATGCAGGGCTGGTTGTCTCTGTCACTGTGCGCACACAGGGGACAAGGGGAAAGTGCTGAAGCAGGTGAAAAAGGAAGAACAAAAAGAATAACAAGTAGTGTCCTGGAAATGACCCAGAAGAGCAGCAGTGCTTGATGCATCATTCAGGACCAGGTACTGCTCAGAAACCCTGTATCAGCAAATGGGCTGCTGCCATCGCACCGATACATCACCCACGCTGGGCCAGCCCCATGGGGGCCAGAACCGTGAGTCCCACCTGTGAAGGAGCCAGAGCCCCTCAGCAGCAGCACCTTGGCTGAAAGCTGTGCCTTAGTGCATCCCTCCATCAGCAACACTACAGCCCAGAGCCCCACACCAGCAATATTTTCCCTTAGATAAGTGCATTGAGCACTAGAACCAGTTCGATGTAAAACAGGTGTTCAGGAGAATAGCTGGCTCCAAGGACAGGCTAAAGCAAGAGAAAACCTGTGGTGCTCACTGCATCAACTTGCAGGAAAACATCCTCTACCCTCGAGGGACTCCCACAATTTGCCTTTTTTGAGCAGAAATTACAGGGGATGCAGAAAGAAGAGACAATAGACAAAACAGAGGACTTCACCATGACCTTGCACAAACAGCACCACCAGCTGCAAAAAGCCCAACGCTGGGCTCACTTACAAGAAAAAGGACTTGCAACCATCTCTATCCAAGCAACAGACCCCCCCACCCAACAAATATTTCACCCCCACCACACATACCTTTTCTCCTGTGGCTCCGTTCTTGTCTACGCCTCCTTCTCCTCTGGCCACTGAGGTTGGGGTGTTCCCTGGGATCTGCTCCAGTTGCACCACAGCAAGAGCTCTGCTCTCCTCTCCTCATTTGGTGGGACAAGCCAGTTGGAAGAAGGAACTTAGAGCATTTCTTGCAAAGAAATAGCAGCAGGAAAGCCAGAAAAATTAGGAGACTTCCCCTGCACAGAGCGGCCAGGGACAGAGTGAGATGGGTGTGGGTCAAATGATCAGCGCCTGCAGCTCAGCCCAGCTGATCTCAATTCCAGTCCAGGCAGCTGGGCCTCATTTAGCCAATGGCTTCCACCTGCTATCCCACCTTCCTCCTTTGTTTTAAAGGTGGTTCCCTAGCAGAGCAACTGCAGTGGCTGCTTGTTCCCAGTAACACCCCCCACACCCCAGATCAAGGACAGCTGCAGTCCTTAGCAGGGCTCCGAGCTTCAATCACAGATCAGAAGGGATCTCGAAAGATCATCCAGTCCAACCCCCCCGCCACAGCAGGATCACCTAGACCCAGTTGCACAGGAACACATCCAGGTGGATTTTAAACATCTCCAGAGAAGGAGACCCACCTGCACAAGTTTAAAACCCTCTTGGGAAACGTTCCTGTGTGACTGGATCTAGGGGATCCCGCTGTGGCAGGGGGATTGGACTGGATGATCTTTCAAGGTCCCTTCTAATCCCTAATGTTCTGTGATAAAGAGAGAAGAAGCCCTGGGAGTCACAGCCAGTCATTTCCTAACACAAGGTCCTAAAAACTTTTTTCAAAACTTATTTAACATAAGAGTCCCCAGTCCTTTGAATCCTCAAACCTGGCCTGAACTTGGAAAGTCACTGCAGACAACATCTAATGCTCCTGGGATGATTTTATCATGACCACCTTTCTAGGTAACCACAAATTAAGTGTCCTGGGTTGTTTTCCATCAGCCCACAAATTAGCTGCCACTTACCAACAGCAGTTTTTCCACTAACTAACTGCAGTCTGTTATCACTGCAGGTCTGTGCAGCTGCCTGGGGGAGGTTTCTGGGCACTGGCTCTATGCTCCAATGCCCTGGCACATCACGTGTGCCCTGGGATGCAGCAGCAACACGGCCAAGCACGTGGTTGTGTACTTCATCCCCATTGCTGCATTTAAACCTGCACTGATAACCTGCAAATGGATGGGCCATTAAACTTTCCAGGTATGAGATGTTATCCAAGTCTGCATCAGAGAAGCTACAGAAGTCTGTAGCTCTATAAATAATGTATTTTCCATCAGAGAAAACTGCAGTGAAAAAAAAAGTCCTGAGTAACTTGGCAAAGTTTCAGGAGGAGGAGGTGGAGTAGGGCTGCACACGATGTTTTCTGGTCAGTGAGACCCAAACTCAGATTTGGCTCAGATGCCAATGCATTGGGTTGGAAAGAAACACTAGACTTCATCTAGTCCAGTCCCCTTACACCAATCAGGGCCATCTCTCACTAGAACAGATTGCCCAGAGCCCCAGCCAGCCTGACATTGAATGGCTGAAGGGATAAGGCCAACAGCACCTCTCCAGGCAGGCTGTTCCAGGGATCCCCCACCCTCAGATTCAAGAATTTTTTCTTGATGTCCTACAGTTCTGAGCCACTCAGTACAAGAAGGACATGAAGCTGCTGCAGGTAGTCCAGCATAGAGCAACGAGGATGATGAAGGAAGTGAACACCTCCCTTATGAGGAGAGGCTGAGGGAGCTGGGTCTCTTTAGCTTGGAGAAACAGAGACTGAGGGGTGACCTCATTAATGTCTATAAATATGTGAAGGGTGGGTGTCAGGAGGATGGAGCTGGGCTCTGCTCAGTGTCATCTAGTGATAGGATGAGGGGCAATGGGTGTGAGCTGGAACATAGGACATTTGATATAAAAATCAGAAGGACCTTCTTCCCAGTGAGGGTGACAGAGCCCTGGAAGGGGCTGCCCAGGGAGGTTGTGGAGTCTCCTTCTCTGGAGACGTTTAAAACCCACCTGGATATGTTCCTGTGCAGCTTGGTCTAGGTGATCCTGCTGTAGCAGGGGGGTTGGACTGGATGATCTTTCGAGGTCCTTTCCAGTCCCTAATGTTCTGTGATTCTGTGATACCTAAATCTGCCCTTTCCCAGCTTCAAACTGTGATCCCTCATCCTATCATTCCCCACCCTTGTGAACAGCCTTCCCCAGCCTTCTGACAGCCCCTTTCAGGGACTAGGAAAGTCGCTGTAAGGTCCCCCTGGAGCCTTCTGCTCTTCAGGCTGGACAACCCCAACTCTCCCAGCCCATCCTGGTAAGATAGGATCTCCAGCCCTCTGAGCACTTGGCTCAGGCTTTACACAGCCTTTGAAGGGTCCCTTTTAAAGTTTTACTGATGGAAAAGAGACCCCAAACTAAAAAGTGATTTAAAAACCAGATTCTTTGAAGCCCTGTGATTCCCTGAGCCATGCCCTCAGCCGCAGAGGCTGGCACGGAGCAGGAGAAGGCTCGTGGTGATACCATCTGTAGATGGAGACCAGATCCAGCGCGTTGAGTTCCAGCAGATGTGCCAGTGAAATCTCACTCTGTTGGCAGAACAAGAACAGGAACATTAATCACTTGGGAACATTTCTTCGGCTGTTCGGTGTCGCTGAGCAGCACGGTGACTCTGGGCTCGTTCGCGGGGCAGACTGACAGGCCAGCAGCCAGGAGAAGAAGCAGTTTTGCCCTCTGAAGCCCCCACAGCCACAGAATCATAGACTCACAGAATGTTCTAGGCTGAAGAGGCCTCCAGAGGTCATCCAGTCCAACATCCCTACGCAGGGACAGCTCTACCTGGCTCAGGCCGCTCAGGGCCTCACCAGGCCCGACCTGAAATGACTCCAGGGATGGGGCCTCGACCACCTCCTGGGCAGCCCATTCCAGCCATCAGCCACCCTCACACTGAGGAACTTGTTCCTAATATCCAGCCTAAATGTCCCCTTTCCCAGTGTGAACCCACTGCTCCTTGTCCTATCCGTACAAACCCTCTTGAGAAGACCTTCCCCTGCCTTCATGTTGGCCCCTCTCAAGTACCGGAAGGTCAAAAGAAGGTCCTCCTAGAGCCTTCTCTTCTCCAGGCTGAACAGCCCCAACTCCCTCAGCCTGTCCTCACAGGAGAGATGTCCCCTTCCACTGATCATTGTAGTAGCCCTCCTCTGGTTGTGCCCCAGTCTGTGGGCATCCTTCTTGTGCTGGGGGCTCCAGAACTGGGCACACTACTCCAGGTGGGGTCTCACCAGGACACAGCAGAGGGGCAGAATCACCTCTCTTGATCTGCTGGCCACAGTGCTTTTGATGCAGCCCAGAGTGGGACTGGCCCGTGTGCCGTCTCCAGGCCACGCTGTCACCTCTTGGGAAGAGGAGGTGCTGTGCAAGCTTCCCGTGGCAGCCTGGGGCACGGGGCTGCAGGGAATCATTTGGGCCTACAATGACACAGAGCCATCTTTAATCACGTTTGCAGCCTCCATAGCTGGAGCGGGTCTCTGCCCTACCTCTGATTTGGTTTCTGGAATGAACTATACACAAGAGGCATCCCAGCAACTAAGTCTCCTTCTCTGGAGATGTTTAAAACCCACCTGGACACATTCCTGTGCGACTTGGTCTAGGTGATCCTGCTGTGGCGGGGGGATTGGACTAGATGATCTTTCGAGGTCCCTTCCAATTCCTAATGGTCCATGATGAAAACGGAGCTGTTCTGAGGATGCCAAGAACAATCCAGGGTGGAGCACTCAGCAGGAGAACAACTGGACAGAGCATCACCTGCTAGAAGTTCAGGCCATCAGCTGGGTTATTAGAATTTAGGGAGAAAAATAGAATCAGAGAATCATTCAGGTTGGAAAAGACCCTTGAGATCATCAAGTCCAAGTTCACTCAAGATACATATACAGCAGGTGTCTTTGAGCAAACAGAAGTCTCAGCAGCACCACACCTCATGGTGTCAGTGATGCTGGCTGGAAAGAGCCATCCTGTGAGCCAGGAGCACGAGAGCTGTGTGCTGTGCCAGCAGATGAGGTGGGACCTGGACTTGCTGGGCTCACACACAGTGCCCAGTGCAGCAGCACAGGGAAAGGCTTGGTTTGGTCAGGAACCAGAGCTGCTCCATTGTACCACCCCACTGGGTGCATATCACAGAACCACAGGGTTGGAAGGGACCTCCAAAAGTCATCCAGTCCAACCCCCCTACAACAAGCAGGGCCATCACTCACCAGACCAGATTGCCCAGAGCCCCATCCTACTGACCTTGAATGGCTCCAGGGATGGGGCCTCCACCACCTCTCTGGGCAGCCTGTTCCAAGGATCCCCCACCCTCAGATTCAAGAACTTTTTCCTGATGTCTGAACTAAATCTGCCTTTTCCAGCTCCAAACCATGACCCCTTGTTCTACCACTCCTTGCCCTCGTGAACAGTCTTCCCCAGCCTTCTCAAAGGGTTTCCTCACATGTCCTTTCCTCGCTGCAAAAGCACTTGGAGTGATGAGACTGCTCCTCGCTCTCAGAAGGCAACGAAATGAAAACAGACCCAAAAGAGTTTCATTAGTCCAGTTTTTATTCAAATTAAAGGACGGGGGGACCTACAACTTGATTTCCTTTTATAATATAAATATGTCAGTGAAGAGAGCTTCTTGAGTTGTTCATCACGCTGGACCAGACAGCTGTCAAGTGAAGCACTTTGCAAAGTCCTCGGTCCTTCACACTCATGCAAAAGAAAAAATTCTTTAATTAAAAGAAATAAATGACCTTAGACAGTCACCCAACTCATCACAGTAAAGAGTCAGCTACTGAGTCGACGACGTCTGTTTTACAAAGACGAAGCCTTTCACACCCAGGTAAGTGATTTCACGACCGTTCGTTACTCTGAAGGGTTTATTTGGGGTGGGTTTTATACACAAACCATACAAATTAAAATTCTTAGTATTCCTTTATCAGAAAATAATTTATAAACAAAGAGGAGGGGAAGGGGAAAGGCTTGAAATCACTCCACTCCAGACTGTAGCGTCTAACGCGCTGCAGCTTTGAGCAACAAATGATGCTCATGTGAGTAGGATTTATGGGCACGATGCTAGGCAACTGCTTCAACACTACATTTTATCAGTAACAAGCCCCGAAGGTTAAAAACCAGCTGCATTTATCTGTGGAACCATCACGCTAGCTTGATGAACAGGCATCACACACGGCCGGGTATTAAGGATCCCGGTCCGCACACACCGCAAGCGAGACCAGCACTGAGCTCTCACGGTGGTGTCGCGCAGAAGCGCTGCCAAGTCGATTGATGGTAATTACAGTGCTGCTCACGTCTGTATGGAAACACCGGCTGGGGTAGAGTGAATGATCCAGGAATTGCTTTTAATCACCCCTCATTTATCTACTAGGCACAAACGGAGAAGATGGACCCGAGTCAAACTTGGTCAAAGAGAAGATTGCTTGAGGCAGATCGATCCTGCCTTCCGACACTCAGCTGCTTCACAGACCCAGTGGCCTGGGCACCCGCACGCGGTGCTGCTGCATTTTGTGACTACACAGCCCCTCCCTGTTCTTCACCTGTGGGGAACCCACAGCCAGTATTCCACAGGGGGCCAGCACATGGTTACCCCTAAAAGAGCCAACAACAGAAAAGAGCTGAAGAGAACCTTCCTATTTACCACCGCAAGGAAGCAGCCTGAGTTTGTGAAGCTTTCAAAGACCTCCCTGAAGAACCATAGAATCATTAGGGATTGGAAGGGACCCCGAAAGATCATCTAGTCCAATCCCCCTGCCACGGCAGGATCACCTAGACCAAGTCAGAGTCAGTCAGAGATAGAAGGGACCACAGGATCATCCAGTTCTAACTGCCCTGCCATGGGCAGGGAGTCTCAGTGGTTTTGGCAGCCTTGGGCAATGCCTGTGTGCATGGCATCCTCCTTCTTCACACAGGAGAGGAGAAACCAAAGTGCTGAGGGACAGCTTGCCCACCAAGCTGACCGGGAAGCAAACACATGGCACGAGAAGATCAAATCACAGCATTGAAATTGTCGTTAAAAACCCAAGAGTGAGCGGAGAGCTGAGGTAATGGATTTTCATTTCTCTCACAATGTTGAGCCCAGTGCCCGACCCTTCCACTACATGAGAATCAACGTTAAGAGCCATCCCAGATATTTAATCTTTTGCAAGAACAACACGATTCACACCCCCGTCACGGCCAGCAAAAGCCGCGCTGGGAGTGTTAGGAACTCAGCTGGGGATCTAACAGAAGTGTCACTGGCGACCATAAAAAGCAATCCAAAAAAATCCTTTAAAATTGTCCTATAAAAATATTTACAGTACAATTTGTTAGCACTAATGCTACCTCTGCGCTCCTAGGGAAAGGCAGTCTTGGAAGGATCTGGCTCAGGTGCTCGGGATGGACGACGACGACACCGCGCGGCAAAGACGGACAAAATCAACAAGCGTGAGGCTGGGTGGGGAGCGGGGTGCAGCTGGTTCACCACGTGTTAGGGCTGGTCGTTTTGCATAGCTGGAGAACGAGGTCACTTGACTTGCATAACACTGCAACACTGGAGAAGGGGAGAAAGAAACGTGTCCTGTGCTACCGAGGAGAAGTGGCTGCAGCCAGGAGCAGCATCGCTCATCCCGGGTGAGGGCTGCCAGTCCTAACCCCGTCCACGGATGAGGCCAGGGAGCAGAAATGCCACTTTACACCAGCAGAAAACCACCAAAGGAATGCTTTCCTTAGAAGCAAGGAAGGTTTACAAAGAGGTGGAGAGCAGGGGGACAGTTACCCAACCCTCGGGCACACCCACCTTGCACACTGGACAAACAGGGCACCTTTTAAGCTGGCATCTCGGGTACAAACTGCTAGTTTTTATCTCAAGCCCATGTAAGGTCTCAGTCTGGATAATATCTGCCTTTGCTCCAGTGACCCAGGAGGGCCAGAGGGTGAGCTGGCAACTGTCCCCAACTCCTGACCCACAGCTGGGCTGTACAGCAGCCATTCAGCTCTGCATTCTCTGTGTCTACACCACACACAAGGACATGTACCCACATGCTTGTCCACCCTTGCCCAGTCCTCCCAGTCTAAAAGGAGATCACAGAACTCTAGGGACTGGAAGGGACCTCAAAAGACCATCCAGTCAAATCCCCCTGCCACAGCAGGATGACACAGAATCAAGCCACACCAGGAACATGTCCAGGTGGGTTTTAAACGTCTCCAGAGATGGAGACTCCACAACCCCCTGGGCAGCCCCTTCCAGGGCTCTGTCACCCTCACCCTGAAGAAGTTCCTTCTTGTATTTACATTCACTCTGACCAAACACCTTTGCCTGTCCCATTTTATCCTCTATTCCCACAGGCTGCAGAAACACCTTTTGGTGTTTGCATTCAGGGCAGTGAATTTGAATCAATCCAACCCAAGGCATCGTCCTGATGCTTTTTGCTGAGGGCAGCTGCCATCAGGGCTGTGTCCCTAGCAGCCTCAACAACGTCTACAATAAGCAGCACCAGGTAAGAGTGGCATGTGGTGTATGAGTTTGGCACGTTTCACTGCAGTGGTAGAACCCAAAACAAAAGGTCTAAAGGGAAGTACAGAAGAGACTTGTTTTCCCTTATTAATTTCAAGACGTCTGAGCTGACACGGAAGGGCAGACATCAAGAATCACAGAACATTAGGGATTGGAAGGGACCTCGAAAGATCATCCAGTCCAATCCCCCTGACACAGCAGGATCACCTAGAGAAGTCGTACAACAGTGCCCCAGTCTGATGTTGAGAAAACAAAACCATCCTAAGAGGAGTGGGTGCTGCCTCAGGTTCTCCACTAGGGTCAGCCCCTTCCATAGGAGGTGACACAGCAAAGGTAGGCGCTGCTTCTCCCACAGGCACCATCTCAAAAGGGACCAGGTCAACTCCAGCACTAAAAACCTACTCATGTTCAACAGCAACGCACCCCTCTGCCAAAGCAGCACTAGACGTAGATCCTTCTGAAATAAATTTGTAGGTACTTTTGTACTGTAGAGTCTTTCTGATAGGGGATCCATGGAAAAAGAAACCAGCAGAAGCACTCTGGGAAGCGTTGGAGCTCAACAGCAACACAAGTAGATGCAGCCTTGCAGGCCAGCTGCCCAGTACAGAAAGTCCTGGCTGATCTACAGAGGGAAAAACAAACAGCAGAGACAATGAAAAGCAAAAACCAAGAGAAAACACATTTTTCTTCACTAGTTCCCTTTAGCTGAGGAATCTTTTGAGAGTCTACCAGTGTATGCAGAAGCACGTTAGAGACACTGAAAGGTATTTTGAAGTCATCAAACACCTTCTTAACCAGAAAAGCTTTAAGAACCTAGGGTGTAAGCAAGACAGCTGCCCTACAGCAGGATCTAGATCTGTCTGCTTTGAATAACGTTATGAATTCCTCGTGCTGGCAGAGGAACGCCTTCGGTACGGGCGAGATTGAAACAGCAATTCCAGTGACAGTGATGAGTTCATCTCCGTTCTCTGAAAGCATCAGAACACTGCAGGTATTTCTCATCGCTCATTAATCCCCGCTCGCGTGGCAGAGGGTTCTCACCCCGTGTGCTCTCTCTACATTAAGCTATTTCTGTTACGAAAGGGCACGGAGGGGCTGGACAGAGCGAGGAGCAGGGCTTTCAGCACAGCTGAAACACAGGGGTTGGGAATAATCTCTGTTCAAGGAACACTGTCCTCAAAGGAGTGACGAGCCCCACGCGAGCAGCACACGGTACGCGGGGTTGCGAAGCTTCGCGTGGTTCAGGTGCTGAGAGTTCAGCCCCGGGGGGAAGGCACTGCCCAGCAGGTCCCATCACGTACAGCAAACACCATCCATGGCAAGTAGAAAAAAAAAAATCACATGGCATTTATTTCCACCGCACGAGAAGCATTTCAGGGATACACACAGCAGTCCAGTGGCACGTACAAAGGTATGACTGCGACAGCGTCACACTCGAGAGCCAGAGCGCCCTGTTCCAGTCCCTTTCAGCTGACTGCTTGTCTCAGTTCTCTCAGAAGTTTCCACCTCCAGTAGTAAAAGTCCACCCTCCAGGCACAGTGAGTAAAGTTAGTTCAACCAACAGTGTGCACGGAGCATCAGTAGTGAGGAAATCCAGCAGGGTTCGTTTTTACTCACGTGCCCAAACGTAGCAGTTTGGTTTCGCGCAAGAAGTTCAGTGCCTGCAGCTCAAGCACAGTGTTTCTCTCGGGACACCAGCCGTTGAGAAGAACAGTTGATTGCACCACAGATAACAAGCAACACCTCATGTCTAGCACGGAACACGTCCCCCCAGGAGGGAGCTTTGCTTTGCCACACGATCCACCGCAGCGCGGATGATGTTTGGAACGTATCACTTGTCATGCTAAGACGTTAACAGCAATGAGATGGGTCAAGTCAGAGGTCGGTCGTCTTCCCAACACCACCTAGCTGGATCCACTTCACTCCTGCTCCTCGCACCGGCTTCATCCTGTGTCACAAGGGTTTGTGAATCACAGCCACGCCTGTTGTAAGATGGACAAACACAGTTATTGCAGGAGCAGCTCCTAAGTTGTGATGTGGTTAAGATCACAGAATCATCACAGGATCACAGGGTGGAAGGGCCTTAAAGATCACCTAGATCCAACCCCCCTACACAGGCAGGGACACCTTCACTAGAGCAGGTTACTCAGGGCCCCAGCCAGCCTGGCCATCGACACTTTCAGGGATGATGCAGCCACAACTTCTTTGGGCATCTCAGCACCTTCACAGAAAAGAAATGTTTCCTAATGTCCAACCTAAATCTCCCCTCTTCAAGTCTGGAACTGCTTCCCCTTGTCCTCTCACTACGCACCCATGTAAAAAGCCCTCCCCCAGCTTTCTTGTAGCCCCCTTCAGATATCAGAAAGGTCAGCTCAGAGCCTCCTCTTCTCCAGGCTGAACAACCCCAACTTGCTCAGCCTGTCCCCATAGGGGAGGTGCTCCAGCCCTCTGATCATTTGAGTTGCTCTCCTCTGGACACCTTCCAGAAGCTCTGTGTCCTTCTAATGTTGAGGACTTCAGAACTGGACAAAGAGCTCAGTCTAGCCTTGAGCTCTGTGGTGACAGGTTGGACTTGATGATCTATGAGGTCTCTTCCAACCTTGATAATACTGTGATACTGTGATACTGTGAAAGCCAAAGACCAGCAACAGGCTAGCAGGTGGCTTCTATTTCTGTGAAAGCTTCCTCTGCTGAAAGCAACATAATCTTAGTTTTTTGTGTGGTTTAAGGTTCAAGAGAAAGAGCCCTCAAGTTCAGGAACTACCCCAGCTGCTGCCAGCTCTCCCACTGACTCTTTACCTGCATAACTTCTCCCCGTGCTCATGCTGGTGGGTAATAATGTCCACTTGTCTGTGATGGGGTTGTAGTATTCCACCGAGGCCAGATTGCAGGAACCGTCATCTCCTCCCACCACGTAGAGGAGACCATTCACCGCACACACCCCTCAAAGCAGAGCACAGATGGTTAGACAGAGGTTAACTCAGCCCCCACAACTCATCACCTGCCACACTGATTCATTCCCATGCAGGTACCTCATCTTCCACCCTCAACACTTTCTTACGCGTTGACCACTCACACCTTTAGCGCGTCAGTCGCGTTTAAAAGCCAACAGAGACCACTGCAAGCAAACACCACGGAGAGGGTTGTTGTGGTTACCTGCATTTCTTCTACACATGTTCATGTCTGCTACTTGCTTCCACGTGTTTGTTCCTGGATCATAGACCTCCACACTCTTCCTTACTAAGGGGCCGTCGTGCCCCCCGGTAGCGTAGAGCAGCCCACTGAGAACACCGACACCTGCCCAACAGAGCCCAGAGTCAGCCAAACATGCAGGTAAAAGGGTTGCTTGTTCCTGGTTCTTCAACTGGGCAGTGCCTTGGCCCCTCCAAGGTATTTCCAAAACAAGGGCCACATGAGCCTCAAGATCATCACACACATGGTCTGCAGCCACCATGTGGTACCACAGCAGCCCTGCATGGTAACACCTGGCATGGTAACATTCTCAGGCAGATCTGAGCTAGTCTAGTCCCACTTCAATCTCTTTGCACTGCCCTGTTGTGTCTCCCCTTTACTTCCCTCAGCACTGCATCCCATCCCACCTCACTTCTATCAGCCCAATCTTTTCTGCCATGGAACCTTGAAGCCATGGTCTAGAGGTTAGGGAGACATTGGGATGAAGGCTGGACTGGGTGATCCTGGAAGTCCTTGCCAGCCTGATTCTATGCTTCATCTCCAGCAAACACTGGTAATTGAATTCTAACTGCCACAAATATCCACCTCTCTGAACCAAATTCTCAGTCAGGCTGAGGTTCTCCAATGTGCACCACTTTGGAAGAGCAGACATGTCCCACTGGTATAGGTGACTGAGCACTGGAACAGGCTGCCTGGGGAGGTTGTGGAGTCTCCTTCTCCGGAGACGTTTAAGACCCACCTGGATGTGTTGCCTGTGTGACTTGGTCTAGGTGATCCTGCTGTGGCAGGGGGATTGGACTGGATGATCTTTTGAGGTTCCTCCCAATCCCTAATGATTCTGTGGTATGCCCTGGCCCCACATCTGTGCTAAGTGCCTCCCAGTGGACTGCAGAATGGGAACTGGTGAGGAAAGCCTCCTTGTGCTTGAGCCCAACAGCCTAGGCTTGCAGCACCTTAAGATCTGTCTGTATTTGCTGTTGAAAAACTGTTTTATACTGTCAAGAACCCCAGACAGCACCCACACGTCCACACAGTCCCACTGCCTGGAGGGGGGTCACCCTGGAGGCTGGCGACACCCGTCCTCAGCCCCACTAGATGTCAGCATCGGGACAGCAATGCCGGCAGCTCAGCGCGGTCTCCTTTATGGAGCTGTACGATAGATCGTGCCGCAGCACCACTGGCGATGGGAGACCCCCTTCCCCAGTATCTACAGGAGCAGCAACTGGGTGACAAACAGACCTTGCGAGGTTCACCTTTGAGGATGGGAACAGGAAACTACTCGGGTATTTGGCAGACAAGGAAAAGAGCAGCGCGATCGGCAGGAGAAGGGAAGTTAGGGTGCCCTTGTACTTGGCCCCTGTGAGGCTTCATCTTGAGTACTGGGTTCAGTTCTGGGCCCCTCATTACAGAAAAGACATAGAGATGCTGGGACGTGTCCAGAGCAGAGCCACCCAGCTCATGAGGGGTTTAGAGAACAAGTTGTATGAGGAGAGGCTGAGAGAGCTGGGCAAGTTGAGTTTGGAGAAGAGGAGGCTGAGGGGGGACCTCATCACCCTCTACAGCTACATGAAAGGAGGCTGTAGAGAGGTGAGTGTTGGCCTCTTCTCCTTAGGAACTAATGACCAAACCAGGGGCAATGGTCTGAAGTTGAGGCAGGGGAGGTTTGCACTGGATATTGGGAAGAAACTCTTTACAGAAAGAGTGGTTGGGCACTGGAAGGGCCTTCCCAGGGAGGAGGTTAAGTCACCATCCCTGGAAGTGTTCAAGCAACGTGCAGCCATGGGCTTCACACCCTGCTCTAGTGGCAGGTGTGGAAGGAGTTAGTTTGTGTTTGTCAGTCAACCAGGTATTTTGGTTTTTTGCTGTTGTGAGTAGAGCTGCACTCGGTGATCCAGAAGGTCCTTTCCAACCATGACTATTCTGAGACTCTGAGTCTCTGCCTTGCAAGTGCAGTCCTGGCTGAGCAGAGATGCACCTGCAAAGCAGCACTCAGAGCAGTGTTTCAAACAGAGAAAATTCACTAAAATCCATCTTGCTGCAGCACAAAGTGGTTTGCTGTGCTTGAACAGGAGACAGAATCATAGAATCATCCAGGTTGGAAGGGGCCTCCAGAGGTCATCTAGCCCAACACCGCTGCAGTGAGCAGGGACATCCTCAACTGCATCACTGCTCTGATCTCCTGTAAGGTGGTGTTGGACTAGGTTTAACCTCTTTGAATTCAAAGAAACTGTGTGGCCACCTGGACTTACAGAAGAGGTATTAGAGTGAGGAAATAAAGATGGGGTGTAGGAGAGCTGCGCCTCAACTGCCCAGCTCAGGAGGAAAGTCCTACCATGGCTTAATCTGCAGAGTCACTTCAGGCCCCATGCAAACAGCAGCCTCCAGGGATGGCTACCTCAGGGTAACTTTGGCTGCTCTACAACAATTTAACTACACACACTGCACAAACAGACCCCAACACCAACACATTCCCTTTCATCTGAAGATGATTTTTAAAGGCAGTGGAGAGGAGCTTTTAGCCCTTTCAGAGATGAACAGCCCCAGAGAGGACAAGTGCCTGCCTGGCCTGACGTCATGTAGTTATAAACCATTGGGACTAGAATCAAATCTCTTTTTAACATGCTCTTTCCTCTAATCCTCTGCATCACCAGCTCTTGCCAGCAAAAGGTACATTAAAAAACCACCTTAGCAGGGACAATTTGAGATGATTTTTGTTGCCTTACGCACATCACCCAGTGCCTAAGTGCTTTGTGCTGCAAAGCACCCACCTGATGCAAAAGGAAAATCCATCTGACAACCCCCAAATGATGGGAGAGAAAGAGGTGCAGCTTGGCCTTGTAGCCCCCAGCTGTGCCTGCAGCTGGTGATGTGGAGAGATGACTCTCTGCGTAAGCAAAGTGAGAGGCATCTGCCAGTGAAGCTACTTCCAAACGGGGGATGTTATTTCATTAATCCAGAAATTAATTTCAATTTGGCAGATTCTAACAAAGTCAGCAGAGCTGCTGAGAGCTTCCAAGCAATTAAGGCTTTTCCCCTCACGGGAAATAACAGCTTGGTACTGCTGAGCTGGCAAGTGCAAAAAACACTTTTCCTTCCCTTCTGGGGGCAGAGGACAAGAGCAGTGATCAGCTGCTCTTAAGAGCAGATTGTGGTCCCAGTACCTGCACCGCTGCGCCGTGTGCTCATGTCGGCCACGTAGGTCCATTCATTGGTGGCTGGGTTATACTGCTCGACGGTACTAAGGCACTGACGGGATGCTCCATCGTAACCTCCCACGGCGTAGAGCTTGCCTGGAAGAGACATGTTGACATGGACATCACGTTACAGCTGATTATGTTCCCAGCACATCTGGCAGCCCCAGGTGAGGCCAGATCCTGGTGAGGGAGCCCCTGGGATCTGGGGAAAATCCTAGTGAAGGGATCTGAAGTAGATTTGCTGTGACTGCTTCTAAAGCTGTCACCTAGGACAAGAAAACGACCCAACACAAGAGCTTAATTAGAAGCCAAAAGCCCAGAGAGTTTTGCAAATGACTTGCTGGCCCAAGACAACAGGTAACATCAAAGAGAGGTCACCCGATGGAACATTTCCTCCTGTTCAGTCAGCACAAGGCAAGGTGTGCTCTCAGAGGCTGACACTGCACATTAATTACAGTATCACAGGAGCAGTACATATCCAATAGCCTCTTCTGTTAACAGAACACCTGCGTGGACACCTAGCCTGGATTCAGAAGAACCTGTGCCAAACCAAAGCCAGGCAGCTGAGGCTGTCCTGGTCACTTGTGCCAGGAGATCACAACACAGAAAATAACCACGAGAGACCTTCACAGCAAGATCTATCCACCTCACCATCAGCTCAATGAAAGCTGAGTAACACACACCAAGAGAGACCAGAACAGCACAATCAGACGTCACAGGACTACACATGAGGCAAGTTGGATGCTCCATCACGTCCCCTGTTCACAGGGCTGGATAATCTCTCTCCTGGTCTACCTGTCTCATGTCTCAGCTTGTTTTGCATGTAGGCATTAAACTCTCTGGGCAAAGAGGGTTTCTCTTCTAGAGCACCCAGCACAGAGACCCTCTGGTTTAAGGCCAGGCTCCCTAGACACCACAACAACCAACCACTAATACTTAGCTCAACAAACACACTGGGAAAATTCTAACCCAGGTTTTTGTACAGGACCCATGAATAAGCACCAAGGACAGACCAGCTCTTATCTTTCTCCTTCAGCTTCACTCTCAGCTTCTTCAGGCTGCGTTAGGAGAGGTCTGCAAGAACCAGCTTTACAAGCGCGTTCCTTCAGCATCTTCCTGTCTCTATAAACATTCCAAACCCTTAGTGGTGTTGCTGGTTCAACCCACTCAGTGCCAGTCAATGAATCAAGGCAAGAACAAGCAAGACACAACAGAACTCCTTGGCTGGCATCAATTATTAGGCATCCATTTTCAGTAGCCACAGACATCAGCTCAATCTTCACAAAAGTCACATGAATCCTGTGGATTTAACTGCAGGTTGCAGCTTGCTTCCTACACCAACAGCATCAGCTCTTCCCACCAGACAAAGCAAAGAGAAAGGACTTGATGATCTTAGAGGTCTTTTCCAGCCTCAGTAACTCTGATTTCCTAGGTCTCCACTATATAACCTGCCACAGAATCACTAGGGACAGGGAGGGACCTCGAAAGATCATCCAGTCCAATCCCACTGCCACAGGAGGATCCCCTAGATCCAGTTGCTCAGGAACATGGCCAGGCAGGTTTTTAAACATCTCCAGAGAAGGAGACTCCACAACACCTCTGGGCAGCCTGTTGCATCTCTCAGCTCACACTTGTCTGCTCTGCATTCCCATGTCTCCCTTTAAATCAAGTTGGCAAATCCCAGCAACTGTCAGCAGCCCAGTGCTCACAAGCACAGGCCAGTCTGGAACAAGACACTTCTTAGACCAAAATGCAAATGTGGCATCAGCACCGCTACTTACTCTGACTTTATCTCCCTCCTTCCTCTCACACATTTCCCGTTCAAGCAGGTCAAAGCAAACCACTTCAAAGCCTGGCTTCTAACAAGGCTTGTGCCAGCGGCTGCTCTGCCCTGCTCTAATTGAAACCGCTGCGCCAGGCTAAAAACAAGGTCAAACAAACCCTTCCTCTTGCTTCAGCACTGCTTTTGCTAAAGGAAGAAAAGGTTCCTACTTAAACTGCCCCTTCTCAAGCTGCTCAGTTGCAGCTCACTCGAGGTTAGTGCCAACACAGAGGTGCCAGCAGCTGCCACAGTCCTTCCAAGCACCTTCTCCACCCACCTTGCGCTCAAGCTGCCGCAGCACCAACATTTGCTACTGCCAGTCCCTGCTCATTTACAACTCAGAGCAGAGCGTGCCGTGCGTGCCGACAAGCCTGATGTCAATAAACACATCTGAGTATTCCTGCCACACCACCAGGGGCTGTGGGACGAACCACGCTTCTCTCACCGAGCAGATTCTCTGTGGTGGGTTCTCCATCCACGCAGTGTCTGCTGAGAGCAACAGCACATGCTGCACTATACCATTTGCTTTCAGGGACCACAAGCAGCCCAGGGAGAATAAGGATTCAAAGAAACCCACACACCCCCCCAATGGCATTTGCAGGATGCTTGGGCTGGGCCTCAGGCTGTTGGAAAGCTACACATGATTCTTCACTATGATAAAGAGAAGAGTAGAAAAAAGCCGCAGCAGTTACGTCATTCAAAATAAATCTTCACCAACTAGTGTAGAGAACAGCTCCTGCAGTTGCAAGCTGGGCCACGGGAGGCACAGGCTGAACGTTAGGAAGAACTTCTTCCCTTAAAGGGTCATCAAATGTTGGAACAGGCTGTCCAGGGCAGTGATGGAGCCGCCATCCCTGGAAGGATTGAAATAGTGTGTGGACCTGGTGCTTAGGGACAAGGTTTAGTGGTGACCTGGCAGTGCTGGTTCAAAGGTTGGGTTAGATGGTGTAATTACTTAATATAATAATATGAGAAGGAACTTCTTCACACTAAGGGTGACAGAGCACTGCAATGGGCTGCTCAGGGGGTTGTGGAGTCTCCTTCTCTGGAGACGTTTAAAACCCACCTGGACGTGTTCCTGTGTGACTTGGTCTAGGTGATCCTGCTGTGTCAGGGGGATTGGACTAGGTGATCTTTTGAGGTCCCTTCCAATTCCTAATGTTCTGTGATTCTGTGGTCTTAAATGTCTCTTCTACCCAAAAATGTTCTGCAAATCTCTGATTCTCTCCTACTGCTCTGAACCATTCAGGCTTTTGTTGGACACCGTAACGTTTGCTTGATGGAAATTGCTGGTTTTCTTACCCTCCACAACTCCAACTCCAACACTGCTTCTTCTTGTGTTCATGGGAGCCACAAAAAACCACTCATTGGTTTTATAGCTATAGGCCTCAACTGATGCCAGACCTAGTTAAAAAGGGGATACACAGGATTTCTAATTAAAAAAAAAGAGAAGAAAAAAAGATTGGTGTTGCACTTTCATCTGCCTTCCACCTCCTCCCAAGCCCATAACTACCCCCACACTCCTACAACCCAACTTTCTAGTCCCTTGCCTTTCAGACTGGGACCGGCACTGTCACTGCCACTTCCTCAGCAGCCAGAAAAACCAGCACCCCCACAGCACCCCTACCCTGGGACTGCTGCCCCTCCAATGTGCTGGTGACACCAAGGTGGAGCAGAGTCCATATTCCAAGCCTGCAAGACCCACATCCCTTCAAGCACTACAAAACGTCTGTGTGAAGGTTTAAAACATCCCCCAGGCCCTGTTGCACTGTGCTCTTCACTTGCTGAAGTAGCTCATTTAGAGCTTAACCAGTGGCAAAGCTCTACAGCAGAGGCAGTTATGCCAAGAGAGATGCCAGACACACACACTCCCCATAAAACGCCTTGCTGCAGCTTTTTTCATGCTGCTATGAAAGATCTAACTAAAGCAAGGAAAACAATCATCCCTTTTCAGTGCAGACAGAGCAGATTTGTACAAAGAAAGAGACTGAAAGAACTTCATCTCTGAATTAAAAACCACCAGCGTGAGATTCTGCACAAGTACTGGTGGGTCACAACACGCGTGTGGCTAGTTACACCAGGCTGCAAACTCAATCTCTGGCTCTTTCTCTACAAAATCCTAGAGGAAGGGTGAAGGAACCTCATTAAAGCTCTGTGGTCTCTGCAGGAGTCTCTGAAAACACTGTGCCAGGTCAGACACCACCCGGTCTTTGCTCGGTCACCTACCGGTGCTGCCATCAAAGCCGCCCACTGCATAGAGGAGGTCGTTGAGCACGGCCGCCCCTAAAGTGCTGCGTCGCTCCTGCATGCTGGCTATGGACGTCCACTGGTCCTTCACGCCGTCGTACACGTCCACCGTCCGTACGCGCAGAGATCCGTTAAAGCCCCCGACAGCGTAGACATTGCCAGCCATGAACACCACACCTGGGGAGAGAGGAGGGGGGCGTGTTACAGAGGTTTTACTAACAGTTTGGAATGTCTCTGTCAGGGGGTAAGACAAGTCTTTAGCATCTACAACTACCTGAAAGACCTGAGAGCTTGTTGTGAGGCAGGCGTTGGCCTCTTCTCCCTAGTAACTAGTGTTAGGACAAGAGGAAATGGGGAAACAAGTTGTGCCAGGAGAGGTTCAGATTGGATCTCTGGAAAAGACTCTTCCCAGAAAGAGTGGAGGCCGTGGAACAGGCTGTCCAGGGGAGTGCCGGAGGCATTGGCCTGGGAAGGGTTAAAAAAATGGGTAGACATGGTGTTTCAGGAGACAGTCTAGTGGTTGGGGGTCGTAGGGCACACAGCTGGACTTGATGATCTGGAAGGTCTTTTCCAACCTGGAGGATTCTGTGATTTTCTGCAGGTTAAGAGCATGGAGCCAAGCGTGATGAAACATATGGAAGGCGAAAGGCTCATCAATACCCAGCAACACGCGGCACAGATGGACTTCACACCTGGATGAGTAATTTTCTGAGCCAGAGAAAACACCAACTGGTGATCCACATTCACAGCCCTGCCAGATGTCTTCAGAGAAACACTTCCCCACTTGCAGACCTGCTGTCCATCACGCACTCCTCAGCACTGAGAGGCACTGACTCAGCTTTTTTGATTTTCACTAAGAAAGCAGCAGTGAAAACTGGATGCCTGTGGACTGCCAGGACAGTGGGATAGAGGAGGAGGGGAAACACTGATGGAGGAGCAGCCAGAAGACAGAAATGCAGAAGGTGAGACAGTGGCTAGAGAGGGGAAACTGGCAGGAGCAACCCTTCCAGAGAGCAGGGCATTCACCTTAATGAGAAGGATCTATGTCTGAAGGGAAAGAAGAGGAAAGAATGGCAAAAAGAAAGAGCTGCTTGAGGGCAGGGGCACAGAGGGACTGAAGGGACCGCTGAGAACATCCATCCAGCACTGAAGGACTGCAGCAGGGAAGCAAAGGTTGAGCAAAAGTTCCCCTTACCTGCTCTGCATCTCCGGGAGGGAAGCTCAGCCACCTGATCCCACCGCTCCTCCTCAAAGTCATAGCACTCTACACTGCGAATAGCTTTGGGCGCCTGCCCACCCACCACGATCATCACCTGGAGAGGGAAGACAAGAGCTAGAAAACATCAGACACCAGCCCAGGCAGCTGCTCTCTGCAAAGAAACCATCCCCTGGTCAAGAGCTGCTGCCAAAAACATGCTGCAGGCCCACTAGAAAGCTCTGCAGAGACATTCACTTGACTCAGTTCTATTCCAAAGATGGAAAGGTCTTCTCCAACTCAATGGATGCTAACAGCAGCCCCATAACCCTTCCCCACCATCTCCAAAGTGGGCAACCTGCCCTATTTCCCCACAAAACTACCTGATGCCACGGCACATGCAAGACTCACTGCAGAAGTATTTTTAAGTGACAATGATCCCGGAGTGATTTCCACTGGCAGCCCCCTGTTTAGCCATGATCTCCATGGTGGTGCTAAAAATAATCGATGGCACTTAGCAAATGAGCCCTGACAGCTGCGTTGCCACCTGCAGGGAAGACAGCACGCGAGGAAGTCACCAGGACTAGCAAGTCCCAGGGTGCTGGGCTGCCAAAGGAAGTGACTTGTCAGCTTCGTTCAGGCTTTTGGCTGCAACATGTGCTGATGCAATCCAGGAATTAAACCCCACAACCCTTACAGGTAGGGAAGATCTACGTAAAGGTGATCCAGAGTAACCTTAGGAGTTGGAGAATCGCTCTCCCGCAGCAGGCTAGACGTTCATGCAGCTCCAGACTCCATTCCCAGCAATGGCCAGTGCTGGGCACTGGGGGAAAAGTGAGGAGACCTGGACAGTGTGCAGTGTGCTCCAGCCCAAATCGGCCCTGTCTGCCACCAGAAGACTCACTGTAGACTCATTGACTTGCCCCAAGGCAGTGGTCCCAGAAGCCTGCAGCTCAGCGCTCAACCACTTCCATCTACCAACAGTTCAACCCGCACTTTGTTCTGAGCACATTTCTTGTGACCTCCCACAGCCACACCAAGAGGGAGGATTTGCTCCCCTTATCACAGCAAATGGGCAGGACCAAGGTAATCTCATTTTTATAAGCCCAAGGATGTAGGAGCAAGAGAGCAGCTTCAAACACGGTCTAAGAGAAGGCTGGAAACTGCCCTTAGCCTCTGCAAGGTGGCTGCAAGTAGCCAAGGGGATAAGAGCATCCCCAGGGGTCACTCAGGTAATGAGCTACTGTAGAAGTACGGAGCTAGAGAGCACTTTAAAAATGTACAGAGTATGAAAACAGTGGGGTCCACTGAGATGAGAACATGACATCAGAAAGTAGACTGAGTTGAAATTAGCAGCCTGACTGCTAGTTGTGTAACAGCCTTCCATGGGAAGCTGCAGAGCTTCACACGATTACAGAATTAAGAGATTTCACAGCAGACTCTAATCCCTCATCAGAGGGACCAACAGACCAGATGAAAGTTCCTCAGTAACAGGATTGCTAGAAGATCATCACCTTCTCCCCTTTCTTCACAGTTAAAAAGAAGGGAGGAGAGACCTGCAGAAGGCTTGGGTCAGGCTGTAGATGTTGAGAACCCCTGAACTCACTGGTCACTGTTCATGTTACCCTTAACTACTTTAGTCCTTGAACCACAGAACATTAGAGATTGGAAAGGACCTCAAAAGATCATCTAGTGCAATCCCCCTGCCACAGCAGGATCACCTAGACCAAGTCACACAGGAACATATGGAATGGGTTGCCCAGGAAGGTGGTGGAAGCCCTGTCCTTGGAGGTGTTTAAGGCTGGGCTGGATGAGGCTCTGGCCAGCCTGATCTAGAGTGGGGTGTCCCTGCCCATGGTAGGGGAGTTAGAACTGGATGATCCTGTGGTCCCTTCTAACCCTGACTGACTGTATGACTTGGTCTAGGTGATCCTGCTGTGGCAGGGGGATTGCACTGGATGATCTTTCGAGGTCCCTTCCAAGCCCTAATGATTCTATGATTCTACAATATCCAGGTGGGTTTTAAACACACCCAGAACAAGGGTCACATCAGCCCTTCATGATACCCCAAAGCTACATCCTATCAACTTCATCTCAGTGCCAGCAGGCAGAAGCAGACAACACACTGAAACACTCCACAAAACCACAATTTCTTGAAGGACAGGTCCAATATCAGACTATCTGAAGAGTCCCTCCCAGCACAGAGCTCACACACCATCCTACAACCCCAGAGCACTATGACTTATGCTTAGAGAACAATTCCCTATGGTTCTGATGTCTTACAATCTCTGAACTGCTTATTAATAGCTTCAGCGACAGTCTGTCAAGAGACATCGTGCCAAACTGTGTTTATCTCCAGGGCACAGGAAAAACTGTTTCTGTTGTCATTTTTTTCCTTCACTAATAAAGCGTTGGCCAGAGCATCACATGCCTGCGGGACAAAGGCGGGGAGTAACGACGATTATTTATTCAGTAGCTGCTTTGGGTCGATTGAAATTTGCTTCAGACTTCCTGCCCACAGGTCTGGGTGCCACTGGTTTCCTGGCTTCTGATTACGGATACAAGAAAGGGAAAGACACCTAGTGTGACCCTCCTCAGCAGGGCTCCACAACAGGGCTACAAGCCAGCAGAAAGCTCAGCCAGCCCTCCAAGCCCTCCAGCAGCTGCTGCCTCTCCACGGGTCAGCAATTCTCAATCTGCAGCTCCGGCAGCAACAGCCGTTCCCAAACCCACTTTGCGGCTGACAAAACGTTTCAAGGGCAGCCCCTTGCCCCTGGGAGCAGAGATGCTGCTTCTCCTCAGGGGTCACCTAAGTTTATCCAACTTAATCAAGTGTCCTCAGCAGGCACAGGCAACACCAGAAGAGGGAGGAGAGCACTTCAAAGGACAACCATGGAGTTAGTGAGGAGTAACGTGGCAAGAGCACAAGCAGCTCCTTTCAAAGGCAGAAAATGCCTCCAGTGATGCGGTGAGAGGTGACACAACCCGAGGACCTCTCTTACCTTTGGCAGGCTAACGGGAGTCCTGGGCTTTGTTCTGGGGTTCTTTATCAGTTGCCTTTGATCCAGAGGAAGCAAATGGTATTTCATGGCCTCGATAAGGAAGTCTTTACAGGTGTTGTTGTTCTTAATTAAAGCTTCTTCTTCAACTGTCTGAGAAGACCAACACGCAGGAAAGATCATTTAAACTCAAGTACTTGCTGGCACAGGTCACGAGGAGCTTTGCAAATAGGACATGAAACCTGGAGTATTTGTCTTCCCAACTGGCACCATCAAAAATAAAAGGCAGAAGGCAAACACTGACTCTCCCAGCTCTTCTTTAAAACACCACCTAACATCCACTCTTCTCACTTCTTCCCAGTATCACTTATCACAGAACCACAGAACATTAGGGATTGGAAAGATCATCTAGTCCAATCCCCCTGCCAGAGCAGGATCACCTAGACCGAGTCTTATAAAGCAGCACTGCTCCCTCTGCCAGACATTTCACTCTGCAGACAACTCACTACCAATTTCTATTATCTGAGCCAGAATTTTTAAGGAGAGAAGGTATTTTTTACTTGAGCAGAAAATGAAGTTAAAGGGAAAAGTATTTGATGGGTTCATCTTGTGAATACCAATTTAATTTCCATTGTATTGATTTCTCCAGACACATGATAACAGCAGAGCAGTCCAAGAGAAAACAACCCAGCCCCTTCTTTGGGGATTCTCAGCTCGTTAACCAAGGCCCAGACCACAGGAATTAACTAGTTGAGAACAATCAGACTAAGTCAGACAGCGTCTCACCTGCCGGTCACACAGATCCAGCTCTACATGCAGGCCACAACCCAAAAACACCACACATTTGTTTCCAGGGGGGGAAAAAAGTCCTGTGTGAGCTTCTAACAGCATCATCTGGGTATTTTCAGGGAGGAAAAAGCCCAAGATACAAACTTCTGAAGGATCCTCCCAAGAGGGGCAGAGCACAGGCAGCATTCACAAGGCTTCTGCACACGTGCTGACTGCAGAGTCCACCCAGCTGTTCCTTTTGTTGCTCAGTTTACAGACCCGGCAACCAAATGACCCATCTCGGCTACAAACAGCCAAGCCATCGATTAAGGAGCTATTAGCAGCTCAAGCACCAGCATCAATTACTGATTTGCAGACTAACCTGTACAAGATAATCTCTGGGCAGAAGGGGCAGGCGAACATGCTCCATCAGCTTAGCCATGTGCTCTAGGCGAGATTCCTTCTCGTAATTGATCCAAGAAATAACCGCCTCGAAGACCTGCGCAGACACAACATAATTAAACGGAGAAGAGAGTCAGCCAGCCCCAAATCAGAAGGGCTGTGATTTTCCAGCGTCGAAGGAAGGCAGTGCAAGATCTCTATCGACCACATGAAACAGTCGTGACTGTGCACAGAGCGCGGGCACCACGGTAGGGAAGAGGTGAGCTGGCCACGCATGTTAATGAGCAGCTCCACATCTAGATGTGCCGTATCACTCTGGAGCCTAAGTGGTGTGTGCAGGACACCTCTTGGACATTGGAGCTGGAAGGCAGCCAGGAAACTTCATTAGCTGCTGACATTTGCACTGGCCATTATTCATGAAATCAGCCCCACCGATTCCTCCTGATAAGAGAGATCTCCCCTCCCGAAGCAGTCGCTGTGCTCCCCATCATATTTAATCGCTGCATCAGTTCCCCCTCCCCACCCCAAAACCACCCCTTACTGCAACTGCAGAGCTGCTGCATTTTACTACTTGGACACTCCAGGGAGACGGTGGAGCCCTGGCCTGAATGAAAATCTAGCTTTCCTCCCAGATCCAAGTGGTTCAGATAAACATCCACACTTTGGCTCCATGACGAAGGGCTCCCGAACAGCCCCGTGCAGCGGGAGCCCCGCGCAGCCCCGCACGAGGATCAGACGCGGGCTGGAGCGTCCTGTGTGGGCTCTGGTATGAATATACATGTGCTTATGTAACCCTGAGCCTCACTTCTCTCAGAAGAGAGGCCTGAAAATGTCACTGGGAGCTAGAAAAGCTTCCCGGAACAATCAGGCAGGCACGGAGAGGGGCTGGTGCAGTCTCAGCAGCTGCACAGCAGGACCTGGATCACTTGAGTTTCCCCACAGTCAGAATTCATTTCTGACCCTTAGAACTCCCATCTACAGGCAAAATTCCCCAAGGGCTCCTCGTGGGGGGGATGAGAATAGCCCTCTCCTGTGCCCCCTGCAAAGAGCATCCCTGGCCCCTTGCTCCAGCACACCCAGTACATGCCCTAGGTTTCATTCCCTCCAGGGTCACCAAATGGTCAGGCCAATTTGCACAGATAGTGTTTCTCTTTCTTTCCATCCCTCCCATCGCTCCCCAAGATTCCATTTCTCTTGGTCCAAGGTCAATAATCTGACAAAATGAAGCAGAACCGGGGGCACCATCTCTCAGTCCCCAATTGTTGCTGGCAAATAGGTTTGCAGGAGGCGCTGGCAGATGCAACCTCTTTCCACAACAGAGGGGCACAGCACAAGGGGGGTTCTTCCTCCTGAACTGAACTCTATCCTTTTAAAAAGCAGCAAAGCACCAGCCTCCTTTCCTCTGCCAACCATCTCTCCTGCTGAAGCGTTTGGAATTCAGGACACTGAGCTGAGGATTTAAGCAACACAGCGGGGAGCTGTGTAATCACACCCCAGCAAACCCCGAGGAAAATACATCCTGCAGAACCTTTAGGTATTTTAAAGGAAAATAAACAAACAACTTTGCTTTAGCTACAAGGTGCTTAAGGTGAAAACGAGGTTGTTGTGGGTTGGATTTTTAATTGCAGATGAGTGTGGAAGGAGCAGAAAGCACATGTTTAGCCAACAAACAGTGATTTTCATTACCCTCCTTTGCACAAATGCTGAGCTAGAGATCAGCTGGCAGGGCTGGGACATACCCAGCCACAGACCAAGATGACAGGGAACAATTCTTAAAGTAAGGT
Source organism: Rhinopomastus cyanomelas (assembly GCA_013400115.1). Taxonomy (NCBI): domain Eukaryota; kingdom Metazoa; phylum Chordata; class Aves; order Bucerotiformes; family Rhinopomastidae; genus Rhinopomastus; species Rhinopomastus cyanomelas. Next base: position 93,391 of record VXBP01008535.1, read on the forward strand.
AAACCAAGTGTGCACCATGAGTAAGCTTCTTCCTCCGTGCCGGAAGCCACTCCCGGGCTGGGCAGACACCGATGCTGCACTTACTCTAAAAATAGCAGGTTTTGTAAAAATTTGTGTTCTGGCACCTTCTGTTGGCTCCAAACCCTAATTTTATAAGAAAAGGGGGAAAAACATCTTAATCCAAGACAGGAGAATCTTTATTTAAAGACCACATGTGCTTCCACTGCTGCTGTGGCCACCCTCCTCATGCTGTGCCCGCTGCAGAGCCCGAGCAGCTGCTGCCACTCTCCAAGGAGACAGGTTCTCCCAGTTGTGCAGAACCCACTGCCAGAGTTGGATGAAATGAAGCTGTTGCCCACAGCTTTACGTAGAGCAGAGGCAGCAGCTGGCACCTGTAAGAGCAGCCCTGAGATTTCCCACTCTGTGGAGCGGAAGGCTAAAAGCCTGGAGTTTCCCCTTCCTGCACACTACCTAAGCAGAGAGCAAGCCCAGGTGTTCACCCAGTCACTTCAGCCACAAATCGTAGAGTCAGACTGGTTTTGTTTGGAAGGGACCTTGAAGATCATGCAGATCCAACCCCCTGCCATAGGCAGTGACACCTCTTGGTAGACCTGGCTGCGCAGGGCCCCATCCAACCTGGCTTTGAACATGTCCAGGGATGGAGCAACCACAGCCTCCCTGGGTAACCTGTTCCAGGGCCTCAGCAGCCTAACAGGGAGGAATTTCTTCCCTAAGCTCTAATCTAAATCTCCTCTCTTTTAGCTGGAAAACAGCTGTTAGATACTCTCAGGAGTAAGAACCAACCTGCGCATCAGCCTCTACCACTTTAGTGGCATGAGGAGGTGAGTTGACTACTGGACTCCACGTAAAAACCCCCCAACCAGAAATCCCAACCCTTTCAAAACTCTCCTCCATCACTGCTGTGAGCTGGCAGGAGCCCTTTCACAAAGGCTGGAAGCACCTCCCTTTCACACATCAGTAATAAATACAAGTAAACAGGATTCTTTTTCTAGAGATGGGACACATCGGTTCAAAGGCTGCAGTCTGTGGATGAATCACAGAACATTATGGATTGGAAGGGATCTCGAATGACCATCTAGTCCAATCCCCCTGCCACAACAGCATCTCCTAGATCCAGTCACACAGGAACATATTCAGGTGGGTTTTAAACATCTCCAGAGAAGGAGACTCCACAAAGCCCTTGGGGAGCCCCTTCCAGGGCTCTGTCACCCTCACTGGGAAGAAGTTCCTTCTCATATTTATATGGAACCCCCATGTTCCAGCTGACACCCATTGTCCCTTGTCCTATCATTAGATGACACTGAAAAGAGCCTGGCTCCATCCTCCTGACACCCACCCTTCACATATTTGTAAACATTAATGAGGTCACCCCTCAGTCTCCTTTAACCTAAAGAGACCCAGCTCCCTCAGCCTTTCCTCACAAGGGAGATGTTCCTCTCTTCATGAGACATGGAATGAACAGGAACGAGAAAGTGTCTCGTGAATTCTGGCTGGGACAACTGAGCTCTCAGATGTTTGAAGTATTTACCTGCTTCCAACAACTTCCTGCTTAAAAAATAGTTGTTAATCCATGAGAAGTGCCAATGCACAGCCACGTACGTGTGTGTGTGTACGGACAGAAGAAATCTCTGTGTTACCTCATACGTTAGCAGATAGGAAGAGCAAGGGCCAGGAAAGCAGCTTGTCTGTCACGAAGCCAACACAGAACAGCAGCCTGTGAGTCTGCCCTCAATTCTCAGCACTTCCCTGGACTCCAGCACACATTTCATGTCTGCACTCCAATCCGTCCCCTGCCCCAGTCCTGCGATTTCTATCTGCTGTTGTGCACACACAGCTCATGCCTGCGTTTCCTTCCACTGCCCCGCATCCTCAACTTTTACAATGAGCTCCAGAAACACTGGGTTTGATTGTGTAAGGCTCAGATGAGGGAGGGAGTACTTTGATTCCTCCAGGCACGAGGCCAGTAAAAGCTTTTCAACAATGCTGCCCAGCACTGGAGAAATTGGTTACTAAACCTGCGCTTCCCTCTGCAGGCTGCCTGCCTCATGCAAAGCGACTCGGCAGCGAGTTCAGGCCATTTGCTTGTACCCTGTTTGGCCCTGACCGTGCAGCACCCCACCAAGACACCCATGCCAGCCTCATGCCTGCAGAAACGCTCCTGAGACTCAGAGCTTGGGGCTCAGGAGATGCATGAAGCATCACTGCTGGATGTACAGCTTGAGCAGCTCGGTACAGACCTGCAGCACCAAGCACTGCCAGGTCCAGGCTCATCAGGGGCTGGCTTGACCCTTGTCCTGAGTTACAAAACCACAGCTCTCCTGTAGCTTCCCACAAAGGTCCACCTCCTCAAAGTGACAATCTGGAGGTGAGCTGAAAGGCTCGAGGTACACAGCTTCTCCTCAGAACCTGCTGGTCACACAGGAAGCCCACACCAGAGAAAAGGGCTGGACTTGGTGTTCTCCAAGTACTGGAACCACCAGTCACCCACCTTCCCAGACTACACAGGATGTGCTGCACAGCTCAACCACAAAACATCAGCCAGTGCCTTTTTCTTCCCCTCTTACACTAAAGACACTGATGATGCTGAGAAAACGTTTCCTTCCTCCCTTTCTAGTTGCAGACCTCCTTCAGCTGCTCTGTCCAACACACAACAAGAGCCAATATTCCTCCCTGGCCTAATGAAATTCACTTTTTTAAAGACTTTACAGCAGGTAATAAGAGCTTTACACAAGAGCAGATGGGAGGTTTCTAGCTTTCCAGAGAGGGAAGGCATTTGGTTCAGCACCCTGGGGCTTTTGGGAGTGATACGGATCTGTGGATCGTTATTTCCCGCAAAGAACACCCCCAAGTGAAGGTCACTTTTATGTGCTTTTTGGATTCACTTATTTTTAATTTTCCTTTCCACGTGATCTCTGTTGGAAATTGGCCCCTGAAGAGCAAACCATGAGAACAGTTCCTGATGCAAGATCTAGCAACATCCCCTCACAGTCCCATTCGCCGCAGCTATACGATTGACTGTACCTTTTCCTCAGAGGAGACTGTGAGCTTGTCACTTGATATTAAGCTGCAGACCTGGTCCAGACTAAGGCTAAGAAATTCTTCTCCTAGCATCACCTCAGGAAAGTGCTGCTCTGTTCAACAAACAAAAAGAGGGAACAGAGAATTATAATGAAATCCAGGCTTTCAGTCCATGGAAGGGCTGCAGCAGGCAGGGAACCCGAGGAGAAAACACGCTGCAGCCACGTGACAGAACAGAAAATAGACTCAGAGCAGGTGAAAAAACAACGTGATGTTATTTCAGGTAACGCAGACCCTGGGAGAGAGTTCCACAAATGACACCAAATGGGAACTTCACTTTCTGCAAAGCCATTGAGTCCCTTCTAGCGGCAAATACGATTAGAGATGGCAACTGAGAAAAGTGCTGATGCCTCTCTGAAGCAGGAAATAAACTGTCTGTCTCCAGATTCAGATCTTACCCGCTTTGACCAGCCAGACAGAAGCAGATCTGCTTGACGTCTGGAAGAGAGACCCCAGCAAGGGTCCTTGATATTTGCAGGTGTTGAAATGAAGCCCATCTCGAACACAGATCAGCCCAACCCTCAGCACCCACCTTCTCCAGCAGCTTTGCCCCTCTGCATCCAAGTCAGCATCTGCAAAGCTCCTTTTTCACCCTTTTTGCCTCCAAATCCCTCCTCCACTCTGTAACTTTGGGAGCAACTTGAAAATAAAACACACATCACTGCTTATGATCCCAGACTGGAAGAATTAGGAGCAACTGCAATAGAGGTCCAAAACGGATCTGTCAAGCTTTATGTCTAGCCGAAGGGCACGGGGGGAAAATTACTTTCTAAAATATAATTTCTAGGTCAAAACTGCTGTTAGCCAGCTGCAGTTTTAGTTCTGCAAGTCCCTGTTACACAGACGTGTCAATTTAATCTCACCTGCCATTTGCCAAGTCCCATTTATCTTTGGTTGAAACGTGGCAGCATGAATCTCAGACACTTTATCCGAAGCAGCTTTTTCAAGTTATAATCCTTCAGCTTTGAGAAGCTCAGACTGATGTGTCTAAAGAGCACCCTTGGCAGCAGGATCTGCCTCTCGTTTTCACGTGTGCTAAGTGCTCTGCCTGCCAAAAAGCAGCACCACAGGGACACAGGGAGGATGCTTCCAGAGAGGAGCTCCTTGGAGATCACCCCTCAGCAGTGCTGGTGGACAACTGGGCTTCCCCAGCCATGGAAACAACTGACTCTAATGGGGACCAGAAACTCATAGCTAAGCCAAAGGCTCTGACTAAAACCAGCACTATCTGGATAAAGCTTAGTATTCTGTTATGCTGGAGGTCAGATGTGAGATCTAATGAACTCTTCTGGCCTTAAACACTCGAGCAGCAGGAAATGCTCCCCACACAGTAAGCTGGATGCACTCTGACTTCTGGACGCAACCTCCTACTCATTCTGGACTAGCATCTGGTAGCAGAAAGACATTTCATCTCTCATTATTAGTTGGAAGCAAGTAAAAACATTTACTGATTTTAATGAAGTAATTTGTGCCTGCACCAAGAAGTTCTTCCTCCACCTCCACAAGTTATCTATTGGCCAGAACAGAGCATTTCTCAAGTCACTGAGCTCACACAGGCAAGGACCCTTGAGCTTGGGGACTTCTGTCTCGTTACATAAACACCAAAGCAAGAAGAATTTTAATGGCACTGTTATTAATGGAGTCCCATTAACATTACATGGGCTACTGTACTAACAGGGACTTATGAAGGCCAATAAACCAACAAAGCAGACTTTCTAATTGCCAAACAACCAAATAAATATAGAGTGAATGCACTGCTTGTTGGGTTAAAGATTAAACAGGGCCTGGAAGCAAGGATAATGAGATATTACAAGAAAGCCTTTATACAATTAACCATTCCTTCCAGGGTACCTTTTCCTCCAGGGGATAACAGGGCCAGAGCAGCTGAAAAGGTTTTACTTTTATTTGCAGGAGAGTATAGGAAGACTCGGTGGGCACAGTTTTAGTCCACTGAGCCTGCTCAGGCTCCAATTAAGAACAAAACCATACTCGGGGACGTGCTGTAGGACAGAGCAGGTGCTCAGGCAGACAGCAGGTGTATTTTTCCCCTGTACAAACAGACAGAAAAGCAGAAAAACAAACTGAGAAAAGTACTAGCTTCTCCCAAGTAGAGGTCAAGGGCAATTCTGCTGGAGGAAACTGGAAAGTGCTGGGGAGTTAAGAGCCTGGGGCCGCCTGGAACAGCTTTACAGCTACAACAGGGAGGAGAGATGCTGGAAGCCATCGCCTGCACTTCTTTAGTGCAGCCAAACACATCCACTCTCAAGGAACCAGAGTCTATCCACCCTTGGGGTAAGTGGCCACTGCTCCATGGGTCATAGGCTCAAACAGTTTCAGCCCAGTTTCCCTCTGCCCCCCTCATCATTTTGCTTGGCTCCATTTATTCCTAGAATGCACCTTCTCTCAGCATTGCCTGCTGCTCTCACGGGGCAGAGCACACCAGCACCCTGCATGGGTTGCCAAGGACCTTCCTGAGAACACACTAAGGAGCTATTTAGTTGCCTGTGGTTCAGAGGATCAGCTTATTTTTACCTCCTTAGGTTCTCTCCTGCGACTGAACCACATCTCACAACTGGCAGCATCACAAAAAGTTGGGAGCCTACAGCCCAGTAACGCGTTCCCTTCTCCGTTCTAATACTAGAAGCATGAAGACAGCAGCCAGGATCTTGCTCAGTCTGCAAGTCCCTGTGCCTGGAAGCAGGTTCAACCCACCAAAGGGACCACCTTCCCTCACCTGCGTAGGCGTTTGCCTGCTGCAGCAGCTCCGTACACGCGTGCACGTCGGCAAAGGCCCGGATTCCAAGGCAGTTGGTGGGATGCAGCTGGGACTGGAGGAAGTCGCAGCAGTTTTTCCTGACGTCCATCAGTTGCAATAAACTAGCAGCTGGCAACAAGACCTGCAAAGGCAAAAGAGGGGAATTAGGGTTAGCTGCAAAGCAAGGTCGACTCACAGCTTGCACAAACCGGACGTCATTCCCTTGCAGACAGGGACACATCCCTGAGGGGTACGAGAAGAGACTTTAATGTTTTAGCACTATCTGGACTATGCTGGGCTAAAAGAAGAGCTCTTCTCCTCACAGCTCCTCCCCACAAGACATCAAGGGGGGTAAAGCGAGGACAAAACACCAACAACCACAGATACACCTGAATTTCTGGCTTTGCTGCAGGTAGATCCTGCACAAGGATGTTCTTTCCTCACCCTGAAGATCTTTACACCATTTATATGCATCATCACCACATTCAAAGCCCACAGCAGCTCCATAGTCCTCAAAACCTTAAACTTCTCTATTTTCAGCAAAATCCTGTTGGCTTGTGAGCAGGGTGCTCAAACAGCCATGTAAGACAGGGAGTTCACAGAAGCTCAAGCAGGTTTTGGTGACAGGAAGGCTCTGGGAAGAAATGGAGCCAACTATCCAGATCAAGAGCCCTCGTTTTTGCTCACAAAAAACGCTGTGGTTCATGGCTGCATCTGAAAATGTGGTTCTGCTTTGTATCTACAAAGCTAAGTGCAGGCAAGGAAGACAGAAGTGGATCAGGAACGTGACATCTGCTAGAAAAGCCACCTTGGAGGCCAGTGAGCAGAGCAGGAAGCAGAAAATCAAGTCAGTGGGGATGTTAGAGCCTGTGACATCAGTTATTTCCTTTCCTATGTCCGGCAGCAACTGCAGACGTGTGTTACTCCATCCCTGCCGTGGCTCTGGCTGCTTCACACATGTCCTTCCAACTGGGCATCTGGGCTCACCATCTGAGCACGCGTTTCCGGAAAATCATTTCCAACTCAAAGGAAAACAACAACCCCACAAGCGGCTGTTAAACAAAACAAACAAGGTAACAGCTTCCACCTCTCGGGATTGGGATGGCGGGGAAAGGAAACAAGATGCTCCCTCCTTGTCCCCACAGTCCTGTCCCACACCAGGGCAGGACACTCACAACCTGCCCCGGGTCTTTGCTAAGCTACTGAGGCATTACAGATCAGCCCAGCTGTAGGGTGTCTGACTACTGCCAAGCAGCCACCCCGACAGGCTACAATAAAAAAAGGGAAGTCAATTAACCCAGGAGCCCATTCTGGCCCAAGGCCCCCAGATGCCAGGAGGAGATTAGTTTGTGAATTTGATTTAATCAAGATAGCAATGCTCTAGCGTTTCTGTGAGCCACTTTATCTGGCTGAACCCTCTGTGCATCAGCAGAAAGGAGAGAGCATGAGCTGCAAATCCAGCATCACCAGGGGTTTGGGATGCTGCCTCTAACCCAGAAGGTACTCGCTACCATCACTAACCCAAACAGGCTACAGTCCCCCGGACATCCCAGCGCTGCTCTGACGACTGGGGAGGGCAGCAAAGGAGCTTGACACCACTGCTGATACTGGGAGAGAGGGGAATTATCCGATAATGCTTTTAGATATAAACGGCCTATCAAGACACGAGGGGATTTTCTGCTTCTTCCTTCCCAGCTGAACATCTCGCCACTCATCTTGTTTTCACCAGGGAAGGCGAAAAGCAAGCAAAGGATATCCGCCAGCACAAAGTCTGTTTCCTTTAGAAATAACAAGAGGAAATGCCCTGCCTAAACATGCAGCAGGACCAAACTGCAACCCCACTAATATCCAGGCAAGTTACTCGCTTGGGTCTGGGTTTGGATCCCAATATTCAAACTCCAGCCACTGAGAACGATTTCCAGAGAGCTGGTTTCTCTACCAGACCAGCCTCCACACCAAAACCCAACTGTCTTTTGTACCTACGTCAAAGCTACCTGCTATGACCACTGAGACTGATTTCTTTGGGAAACAAATTATGCCCAGAACCTCCTCCTCAGGGGTTGTTGTGTATGAAACAGCCACAACCACCCAGTTGACCAGCTGTGCTGGCTGGCCCTGCAGCCTCTGCACCAACCCCAAGTTTTATGCAGCACTGGCATTAATTGCTCTCACAAGCCTTCAGTGTCTCTCAAGTAGGACTATCAGATCCAAAAGTGCTCCCCATTGCTCTGAGGTTTGTTCAACAGGCAGGACATCAGTGCTGGATTCTGGAGACTGCGCTTAGTTCCCTGCTCTGCTACGGCCTCACAGGTGCTTCTGCTTAAATGCTCCATGGGGTGAAAGAGCCTGAGCAGAGACCTGTGTTGACATGATCACGGAGCCACAAAACCTCTCCAGGAGCAGGTTTGAGGACAAGATGTGCAGAGGAGAGAAAGAAAAGAGGGGAGCAGCTGGCAACTTCCCTCCTCATCTACATTCGTGAGCACCACCACACTGAGCAGATGCACCATCCCTCGGTTAAGCAATAGGATAAAAATGTGGAGACATCCATCAGACACCACAGTCCTCTGGTGCCACATATACAAGCTTCTCCTCACCTTTCCACAAGGCCAACCCAGTTCCAAAGGCTTTCTGTAGGCCTACAAAGGGCCACCAACCCAACTGCTGTAACACTGCAGAGAAGTCAGCCCTGCTGCTGCTCCAGGCTCTCCAGCACGCCAAGAGAACCACAGAATCAAGAGAACACCAGTAGGGAGCTTCTGCTCCAGGGTGGAAGAGACCTCTGATGTATTGCATCTCCTAATGCTGAGATGAAAGGCTTAGTGCCTCACCCTGGGCTCACACCTACTACAACTGTAGCTTTCAGAGTGAATGGGGACAGGAGCTGAACAGAGCCACTTATGACCCCTTTATCACCAAACCGCATCTGCCACAGATACCCTCCTCCCTTGCAGTGAGGTCCCAACTCCCTCGGGAAAGCAGAGGTGCAGAAGCACACTTCTGGAAAGGAAACACTACAAGATCTAGCAGAGCATTTTTCCCTCCTCCTTCAAGCCACTGTTCATCACAATTACTCTGTCTCCAGCGCTGACAAATTCAGTATCTATTTTCTCCAGACAGCTGGTTCCAGATTTGCTCCTTCGGCAGGAGCCACATCTCAACCTGTGGTGGCAGGCAAGGACAAAACTAAGTGCTGACTGAAAGATTCAAGGAACTGATATGTTAAACCAGCCAGTTACCCCATAACACAGGTTGGGAGCAACAGGCCCTCTGCTCTGTTTGACATGTGCACGTGGTTTCCAACAAAGTCCACCAGAGCTCAGTGAGCATCTCTGAACTTCCCCAAGTCACTCACTTCTGGATCTGCACGGCCCATCTTTCTTCCAAATGAGTTATCAGGCTCCACCTTCAAATGAACGAGATCTTTTTGTCACGCCTGTGAGCCCTTACAACCACCCTTCACGTGGGGTGCAATGCAAAAGGAAGAGAAGGCACAAGGGACAGAAATTCCAGGATGAATTTTCCTTGTTGCCTTGAAACCTCTCTCTAAAAACAGTTCCAGTGTGTAAAGCTTGTCAGGGTGATTCTCACCCACACACCCCCAAGAGAGCTAGGGGAGAGCAGTCACTCCTGTGTGGGCTCACTGCTTCCCTTCCCAGAGCTACAGAATACCCTTGCTTAGAAGAGAATTTCAACATCATCCAGTCCAACCTTTGACCAGCACTGCCAGATCACCACTAAACCACGTCCCTGAGCTCCAGGCACACATCTAGAAGTACTTCCACAGATGGTGACTCCTCCACTGCACTAGGCAGCCTCTTCCAATGCCCAGTGACCCTCTCAATGAAGAAATCCTTCCTAACACTCCATCTAAACCTCCCCTGGCACAGCTTGCAGTCACTTCCTCTAGTGCTATCACTTTTGGTGGACTGAAAATCCCCTATACCTGCAGACTTCATGTTGAGGAGAAATTGCATAGGATCATTAGGGATTGGAAGGGACCTTGAAAGATCATCCAGTCCAATCCCCCTGCCTCAGCAGGACCACCTCCAGTAATTCACTGTGTAGATGGTGACTGGAACTGACTGTAGAGACCTGGCCCCACGCACACACATCCTTCCTTACTGGAAAAAAACCCCACAGTGCAGTGAACTGACAATCAGCTACAAAACTACGTGCTTAGGAAAGGAGAGTCTCACTTCCTGACATCCACACCAGGCCTACGAAAGAGAAAAAAAGAGTCACACTGGCTTCTGTTAGACAAGAAACTGCACAAATACTGCAGCAAAGCTCCTTGCGAAGTGCTGGGCAGCGCTCAGCATTCCACCCCTTGGGAACGCTCATCCCTGCACCCTGTGTCACCTTGGCTGCCCGTCCTTCTCAGTCCACTCTCGTTTCATTTCGCCTGCTGACAAGCTGCTGGTTTTCCATTTATTCACCTTTTGGAAGCCCAGCTGTGCCTGCTCAATTAACACCATTTAGCCATCTCTTTTCTTGTAGTTTCTACAGTGACATTACCTGGCACCTCTGCCCAGAAATTGCTTCTTAGAGCTGCTGCAGAAGTCTGAAAAAAGCCTTAAAAATGCACGTTTGTCCTGCTGGATAATCAGAGCTCAAGACACAGTGGTAGGAGACCTCAGGAGATACCTGCTGGGAGAAGAATAGGCCACACTGTGCTCATGTAAAGCTGTGAAGAAACGTTGCTGATATCCATCAGGCAGGCACCACCCAGGCATCCTGCCAGCCAGCGGGATGGTCGATCTAAAGCTGTGCAGGAGGAGGATGTGACGGTGCTCACCTCTTCCTCAGACTGACAGCGCTAACCCCATCCAGAAACGGCCAGGAGCTTCACATTTTGCTGTTTGTGTTGTCTACCCTCACCTTTCTAAGGAATCGCTGAATATCCTTTCATAGAATCATAGAATCATTAGGGATTGGAAGGGACCTCAAAAGATCATCTAGTCCAATCCTCCTGCCACAGCAGGATCACCTAGACCAAGTCACACAGGAACACGTCCAGGTGGGTTTTAAACATCTCCAGAGAAGGAGACTCCACAACCATCCTGGGCAGCCCCTTCCAGTGCTCTGTCACCCTCACTGGGAAGAAGTTCCTTCATGGAAACTTCTCCTCCTGTGGAGGCAAGGGAATATCAAGCTGTTCCTGGCATTCTAGTCAGGAGTAAAACCCCCAGAGATAGGCTGGAAATTGCTCTTGACACTTTCTATTGCTTTTATCACAAAATTCTATTAAATTCCACGGAACATCCTCAGCACAGACACCTTTAACACACAACAAAATTCAAACCAGGCAGTTAATCTTGCATTAGACCAGCTCTCTTTCTTAGTTTCCAAGAATTAATTTCCCTTCGGCCCAAGGAGTTCCTCCAAGAGTGGTTATTTAAATAAAATCTGCAGGTTCACAAGGGCAGGGAACGATAGGATGAAGGGTCATGGTTTGAAGCTGGAAAAGGGGTGATTGAGGGTAGACATCAGGAAAAAGCTCTTGAATCCGAGGGTGGGGGATCCCTGGAACAGGCTGCCTAGAGAGGTAGTGGAGGCCTCATCCCTGAAGCCATTCAAGGTCAGGCTGGATGGGGCTCTGGACTGTCTGTTCTAGTCAGAGATGTCCCTCATTGCTGTAAGGAGGCTGGACTAGATGGCTCTTGGAGGTCCTTTCCAATCCTTTGGTTCTATGATTCCAAAGGGACCTGCTGTACTAGACTGAGAAAAACCACTATGCTCAAACCTTAGTACTCACCAAACCGAAGGTTTTTTGATTTCACTCTCCAAGAGACAGAAGCCAAAATATAGAGAGGGCTCCCACTTTAACTTGTTGTAATCTCTAGCTTTGTGGTTGCTCAGCAAAGGGAACACTTGGACATCTTCAGAGACCTTCTGGGCAGGTCTGTGCTGCTGACACAGAGCAGGTCTGAGCAGGCTCTCACAACACAGCTGATACCCAGGTACTGCAGCACTGAAATGCTCCCACGGGGAAACAGCCTGAGAACACACCGTCACTTCAAACAAACTTCATTCAAGGCTGAGTGACTGGGGCCAGCACAGCAGATGGTACCTCAGCACATCCCACGTGCCGAGTGGGTGCTTCTGGGCCACCTAACAACCAGCAGCATGGAAGGAAAGCAAACGTTCCATGGGAGGAACAGCAGGTGAGCAAGAACCCGCCACCTCCTCGAGGGACTGCAGCAAAAGAGCATGTCCCATCCCCAGCAAGAATCTCATTTCAAGCAGAACTGGTCTAATCCTGCCATCCTAATTAGGTCAACAGAACGCACGTGGTAGCACTGTCCCTCTCTCCAGCACCACAGACTTCTCACTCTGAGCAGCACCCAACTTCCAGACAGGAAGACAACAGACTCAAAGCACCGCTTGCCAACAAGAATGGAGACCAACTTGAAAAGCAGGTCTGCACAGCAGCTCCCAGCGCCCCTTCCAGCCATCAGTGGCTAAGTGCACAGCCCTTTTCTTACCACAAACACAAGGAGAGGCAAAGAAAAAGCTTCATCGGCAGCCACAGCCACGTGACGGCAGAACTCTCTTCTGAGCCATCTCGCTTTGTCCTGGGCTGCCTTTCAATTACTCTTTCCACTTCTGGGCAAATATTTACCTCAAAGAAACTCAAGTTGAAGCACACACAGACAAGAAAAAGGCAGAACGCTTTTGTTTGAGCAGTCTATTCAGCTCAGAGCTCTGCCGAGCAACTCAAGCTACCCAGAAGAATTTAAAAAACTAACAGCCAGATTCCTCTGCCGCGACCTTAAAACAGCGTTTGACTCGCTGCTTGTTTGAGTCTGTTCTGACCTTCGACAGACTGACCCACAAGTCGGCAGCTTCTTGGAAGGCAAATGCCTGCTCTCATTAGAAAAGCTCCACACAAAAGCTAAATGCAACATGACTTAGGCGCAGGGAAAACAGCAAGGTGCCTCAAGACCAAGCAGAGGCTGGAAGCGGCTCTTCTCAAGCTCTACCTTTTACTTTCTGCAGCCCAAAGAGATCAGTCACCCCTGAAGGACCTCAGCCTTTGAGTTTCAAACTTTTTCAAGCTTGGATCTCTACAGAAGCCACTGAGGCAGACGTACCTGCACGTTCTCTTCTGTGACCTCGATCTCAGCAGTGTAGATGTAATCAATCAGCTTCCTCAGGGTCTGCCCATCAACATCTTTGATCTCAATCTTCTTGGCTTTACTTTCAGACATGTCTCCTGAAATTCATTTCAAATGGACAGTTAAGACTTTGCTCTTTGCAGGCCCTTGACCCCCATACAACCAGCACGTCCTCCTGGCATCTGACTACAAGACAGCCATGGCTTTATCCCAGACCATCGAAAGGACAGCCATCAAGACTCCCAGAAGCCTCCTAATGCCACCTAAAAGCCATCTCAACATTGCAAAACACAAAAGAAGCCAATAATGCAACAAGCTCAGTTTTTCAGAAAAGAACCTGCCATGGTTCAGCTACTTTCAAACGCAAATAGGGGCTAGAAACCCAAAACCCAGTATGACCTTCAGCCATGTCTCAGCACAGGGACAGACTCAAAGAGACTGTGGACAAGTCTTAGGAGAGATTTTTTTAAAAAATATCTTAATATTTCAAATAAACATATGTTTTTATATATAAGGGCAGATGAGTAAGCTGCAACAGCTAAGCCACCCTCTTCCTTTAGGAAGCATTACCCTCTTTCTTTAGGAAGAACACGAATCCCACTGAGGATGCCAAGCACACCCCCAGTTACAGCCAGCGTGCTCAAAGCTTCTCTCCTGAATTACTCTGCTGTAACCTGTCTGCACCTTCCTCAAAGCACCTTTGCTTACAGAAAGCTGTATTTCTCATCTCTCACCTTCCCAACCTCACACCTCAGAGGCAAAGCAGCCCTTGGAGCCAAACTGCATCCTTTATTCAAGTATGTAACTTTAAAAGCCTCAAACACAGCACCAGAGCAATAGCCTCCCTACAGACATACAAGTCTGTGTAAAAGGCTATAGGTGGTGGGGTTCTGGGCAACCTGGTCTAGTGGGAGGTGGTCCTGCCTGCAGTAGGGGGTTGGAATTAGATGATTTTTAAGGTCCTTTCAAAGCTTGAGCATCCTGTGATTCTATGAAAGGGTGTTTGCATGCTCCTTCCCCACAGCGACCGTGGCCAGCGCTGTGCAGGCACCACACACACGTAACACAAACACATCACACAGCAAAAACGTGCTGTGGGGAGTAGGAGAAAGGACTCCCCGGGGCCCTTCCTGCAGCCAGGCACAAGGTGACATCACCTCAAGCTTTAATCACTTGAGGAACCACAGAAAAGAACAAACCAGCTCCCCAGCAGTGAGAAAGTGCTAAGTGAAAAAACAAAGGAGAGCAGGAAGAAGTGTCAGTTCTTCAACCTGGGCATGAATAATCCCCACTCAGATCTGGTGAGTCAGTACTGCTGTGGGATTAAAATGACAAGAGTTCCTGCAGCCTAGGGGAGAAGTAATTACAGCCCACACCTCTGTGCAGCGTGCGACAGGTCGCGGCCAGGCACACCAAGCGCAGGGCACAGAGGCAGGTACTAAAGGGGGTCCAAGCCTGAGCAAAAAGCCTGCACCCTGCATATCCAACTTTGCAGGCTTCATTTATGGCAATAAGAAGGTAAATAACAGGAGTGGGGTCAGACCGTGGGAGTTAGACAAGCTAACAGTGTCCCAGAGGAGATGCAGGCTCAGATAATATTCGCCCCAAATTCCACTTTTAAAATTAAATAAAAGAGTGTTACTCACAGAAGCCCATGAACACAAACGTGCAAGTACAAAGGGATAACTGACCTACGTTTGGGAGGCCTTCAAAGCAGGGAGGACTTCTGAATTAACAAAATAAACTCCATCTCCTTCAAGCAATTCTTCCCACAGCCAAAAAACAAACAAAAACACCCCAATCCATCTCCAGAGATAAGAAGGGTCCCCATCAGCTGAGGTGGCCTGTAAGCTTGGAGGGATGGAGCCGATAACATCATCTGTCTTTGTTGCCTGTGTCACATGAACGCCACAAAAATAAAGGCTGTGTGGGCTCCCACACCCACCAGCAAGCTGCCAGCCCTGCATACTAACAGCCTCTGCTGCCTCTGCTCTGTGAATGAGAACAAGGAGTCTTGTGCATTGGGCCCCACGGTCGGTGGGATCTGGGCTGCCACTTGCCTGAGGATGCTGCTCTGGGCATGTCTCTAACACTGCGGAGCAATGAAGAACCTGAAGACACCACAGAGGAACCAAGGGAGGGGTTGGTGCAGACCAGGAGCAGGCAAGACCCAAGGGAAATGCAGCCTCTAAAGCTCAGCTGCGGGCAGCGCAGTGGTGGGTCAGTTAAGGCACCTCATCCCACACCCCTTCAGGACAGAAAACCCTACCCCTTAGAACAACCCACAAAACCCCTCAGGATGTCTTTCGTAAGTCAGACCTTAATTACAGAATAATTCAAAGCACGAGTATCACCTCTTACCCAGAAGGGCTGTGCTGAGAAACAGCCGCCCCGCGCAGTCCCTGCACCGATGCCGTCGGGCAGACATTAAAAACAGGCGAGAGCAGAAGCAGGTGAAACAGCAGCATCAAACAGACCCTTTTAGGGGTCAGAATTTGCAGACACCAGCCCCTTCATACATCACACACAGCACCCAGCGGTGCTTTCTCCACTCCCCTGCGCTGCTGAGGGCAGGAGGGAGCCCAGCTCTCCTGCTCCATCAAAGACAAACCAGGGTTGAAGCTGCAGCAGCTCGCAGCGTGTTGTTTACCCAGCCCAGCAGCTCGCCCTGCCTCCTCCGTACCGCACTCCTGAGAGACTTTCCACCACACAGCTACAGCTCATGTTATTTCCTAAGCCACGGCTGAGCTGAAGGAGGATACGAGTGCATTGGGTAACAAAACCAGCGCCTCGGGCACTTTGAAGCGGCTCAAGAGACCTGCAAGGGAGGTTTCTGCGGTGCTGCTTCCTCCTCCAGCACTTCCGAAGGTCCCCCAGGTACGTCACGGCAGCATCACTGAAGTGTCTGCTATCCCTTCTGAAATGATTGTGTTTTCTTCTAAATGCATGGAAATTACTGTCCTGAATGTTCCCCGCAGAATGATGCCAACAAGGACCAGCCATCACACAGAATGCTCTAGAAAGCCAGGATGGGAAGGGATGTGCAGTTAGCAGTGCTGGGTTCCATGTCTCCCTCAGCACTAGAGGATATCAAGGGCAGATGGACCTGTCAAGGCTATTTCGAAGAGGACTGCCTAACCAGAGGATACAGAAGGGTTAGGAAAGACCCCAAGGTCATCACAAAGTCATTGCTGAGTCCAAAGTCAGGCCCAACCTACAGGGACAGGGCTCGCAGAGATGTGAGTCTCGGTTTGGTTCCTATTACTAGAGCTTTACACCACGCGGCTGCTGGCACTGCTGGGAAACCCTTCCAGTTCCAGGCACCTCCAGAATGCAGCTCCTCCCATAGGGACAGAACCAGCACAAGCAGCTCTGGCCCAGTTCAGCAAACACTGTGCAGAGCCAGGAGGTTGCATCTCTGATGTGCAATGCAAACACAAAAACAAACCAAAAACCTCCAAAGCCCCAGCAACCAACTCATCAGGCTGTGACTTTAAACTGTCCCCTTCCAGAGAGACCACACAGCTGGAAGGAGATCACACACTCAGCCTATGCAAGAGGGAGGTCCAGAGCTTTGAAATTTGGGGCTAGCCAGACAGAAAGCCTGACCCACTTCCCCCTAGGGACGTGTCAGGGGGAGGGGACCACGGCCGCTGAGGCTGTCACCCAGCCCAGGGGAGCTGCCACATGACGGCGGTTAGCTGATTACTGGTTAACCCACAGTGTGAGGGATTACACGGCCCGGAGAATTCCTGCACGGAAACACGAGCAGCCCCGCACCACCACCTTCCCTCCTCCTCAGGTGACCTCTAAGGATCAGAGGGCTTTTCCAATATTTTTCCTTTTTTAAGCTTGTCATTAGGAACAAGCATCACAAGCCCCTGCAAATCCTCCTTGAGGTGCAAACCCTCCTTGAGGTGCAAACAGGTGCCTCTGAGCAGATGCTGCTCCACTGGCACACTGCACCACCAGCCCCCCCCCAAACACTGACACTCTCCACCTTAGCCCACCCTGCTGAAAAAGGCACCACGGTGAACATCACTCGCAGCCGTCTGCACCGGAGGCTTTTCCCCTCAATTCCCTTTGTTACAGAAGGGTAAAAAGCTCCCCAAATGACAACATCCTCCCTGAGAAACGCTGGGTTCTGCTTCCAGTAAGGGGAATAAAAACAAGGTCTAATCTCCAGGCTTAGAAAAAGGAAGAAGCAACCCGCTGACCACAGGGCGAAGGGACAGGAAACAGGACAAACCCCCAAACCTCATTTCTGCTGAAGCTGAGGGATGGGAACAGCCATTCCCTGGAGCACACAATCATTTTCTTTGTGTTTGGTTAAGACCATTCCCGTCCAGGAAAGGAGAGCGAGGAAAAGGAAGGAAGCTAAGGAGGTCCTGAGCAGACTAGTTCCACTGGAATGACTTAAAGAAGCTGTCACTCCCCTGCCTTGGGATTGTCATAGGGTATAAGGATCAGAGCAAGAACTTAAGTCGCCTGCTTCCCTTCACACTGAGGTTGCATCTGTCATTAGCAAACTATACGAGACTGCAGCAACGCACCCCACAACAAGGCAGAGCTGCTGAAACACCCAGGGATTGAGAGACCAACGTTGTTATTTCAGGCAGCAGCAGAAAGTGCCACGGGAGATTAAACCTCCGTGCCTGCCAATCAGCGTCGGCAGGGCTGAGCCTTGAAACCACAGCTCCTGTGCCAGCAACTTCTTTGATGTGCACCATGCACATGTAGGGCACTGCACACGTGCTCGATGTTAATGATGGATTTTCATGACCCAAAGTCTTGTTAAGGGGGAAAGAAAACAACATGAAAAGCAGCGAGCCAAACCTCACCGCAACTGTCCTGACTCTCACGCTACCCAGTCCCCCCAACACCCTACAGTCACCCCACACCCAGCTACTGTGGTAGTCAAGGAGGAATCAGACAGGATGATTCATCAAGCAGAGCAAACAGCAGACCTAACGGTGCTACCTCTCTCAAGAAGACCCTTTCCCCACAGGCACTCATGTGCTGCAGCTCCTGCTGGAGACCCAGCCAGAAGCCTCTGGGTTTGCACTGGCCCAGTTCAGCCCAGTGCAGTGTCTGGTGGCAAGCAGCGTACCTGTAAACATCGCACAGAAATAAGGGCTGCAGGCTGCAAGGACCACGCGGTGGGCTTCCATCTCCACAGTCTCGGCCACAATCACCACGTCGCAGAGGAGCCGCTTGCTGGGGAGAGAAAGCAAAGGTAATTCAGAACTGCCCAGCAGGCAACAAGCTACATCAGAGCAGCCTGGACAAGCAAGCAGAGGAACCACCCCTACAGCCAAGGCACAGGAGCTTCTCTAAATCCCAGTGCAAGGTCCTCTAACCCTCTTGCTATCAGTCTTTGCCTACAAAGCAAAGCCCAGGTTCTCCTGGTGCGGCAGCCCTGCTGTGGTTCTGCTTTTCCCAGAGGAAAAAAAATGTCAGTCCCAAGAAGTGGATGAGCAAAGGGGGTCCCTTCCACCTCTCAAACAGATGTTGGGCTCGGAGAAGGTACAGAAGAACTTATGAGTTTGGGCACGACCTCGAGCCAAGCTACAGTAGATCTGTGAGGCAATAAATAGCTTTACAAGCAAACAGCAGCAGAAACAGATGATCTTCCGAGTCCCTTCCAATCTCTAACGTTCTGTGATTCAGTGATTTTTCCACAGGGAAAAGGTAGAGTGAGAAAATGAAGTGATCCCTGTGCTTCTTTCCAGGTTTGGCCCTAAAAAACAGGACCACGACCACAAACATCTCCTGGCATTGACCAGCACAGACACTCTTCTCCCTGTGGGGAGATGTCAGTCACTGGAGTTTATCCACCGGCCTGAGGACTTTGTTTATCACATAATTTAGTCTGGAATTAAGAGGCACTGGGCACAGGGTTCCACTTGGAGACTAAAAAACTCCTGAGCTCTCCCACTGCCTCACTATGCAGCTTCAGAAAAGTCACTTCATTAACTAGTGACCTTTTCCAGCAGCCCCACGTACATCCTTGGAGGATTCATTAGTTAATGTTTGCACAGGGCTTCAGAGCTGCTAGACAACTACAAGCGCTCAGCCTCCCAGTAAGTGGGTTTAAGATGTTTGAGTGTACAAATACAGAACCAGAGTGTTCTTTCCAAATGTCAAGCCTGAAAAAGGGTCAGCGTCCACGAATCGAGATGCAGCCTTCTCTTCAGAAACGCTGATCGCCACGCTGCATTTTGTCTTTGGGCAACCGCTCGCCAATAGACACACGGAGCTTCTAATGGACTCTTCTTCAGATACATGTGAACCAAACATCTGTGACAGGGGGGGTAATCGCTGGAATACAGCAAAAAACAAGAGCTGGTGGGTGTTCTCTACTTTCATCCCAGTCTGGAAGGTAATGGCAGTGAAGGGAGATCCTTAACAGCCTCTTAATGGAGGTTTCTTCATGTCCTTCAGCTTGTGTAAAAGGCTCTCTGTCCAATTCCTCTTTGGACTATGGTTATCTCAAGCACCACTCACAAAATTAATTTCATCTGTATCTGAAAGCTCAAAATGTCAAGTGAGCAACACGTAACAAACAGGTTAGAGGCTCACCAAAAGTTTTCTGGCCCCTCTGTATGGGGTTCCTGGATGTGTTCGTATGAAGGCACAATTACTCAGGGTAGCTATTAACGCGGATTGTTGGCAGCTTAACGGATTGTGAGCTCAGTGTCAGCAGGAGCTGACAAAAACGAGTGCCCAGGAGAAGAAAACATCCAACAGGTGCTGAAGGGCAGCTTTTGGTCTTCTCTGCTTTCTATCTCCTATATTACACAAGATCTAGCTAACTACAAGCACTAAGAAACATGATGGTCTCCAGGTATCCCCACTACGCATCAGTTAACAAAGGAATAATGGCAGCACAATGGATTTCTGCTCAAACCTCTGTTTTCAGATCGTTTGCCTTCAGAACCAAGAAAGGACCAGAGGGATGCAAAGAAAGCCCCCAACTCCACTCCACTTCGTGTAACTGTATAGCTCCATGTTCTGTTCCTATGCAACTAGGACGTGCTGTCAGACAACCATGGAAGGAGACATTTCTAATCCTTCTCCACACCAGACAACACGTTTATAGGGAAACTACTTAACCCACATAAGGGAGATGGATGCTGCAGCATCCTGTGAGTACTTGAGGTGTGCAGGGAAAGGGGGTTTTCCCCTGGCTTTCACCTGGATAGCAAGGGAGCACATACACCCATCCACACAACACACAGACTTTCCACTGGAATTCTTTTCAAATTTGGGTTTCTAAGTCTCCGTCTGAATGATAAAGGACTCAGATAAACCACTCAGAGAATTTCATGGGATAACAACAACCAAGAAACAACTCAGGTTTAACCAGCACCACCACAACACCGGTGTGATGGCAGCATTTCTGCATTGACTGGTATTTTTCCATCCTCCCTGTACCCTCACAGCTCTGTAAAGAGACCAAGATGTTCCCTTTTAACCAATAGCTGGGTTTTTAAATCTGCAGGCAGAGAGCTGACATTTTTCCCGAGTTGTTGGAGGTCTGTTATCCCCATTTTGGGAATGCTAAGCCCAGACTGAGTGACACTGCTAGTTAACGAGAGCGAGAGCAGCACATTAATGATCTCTGGTCTGTAATTACGCGTAGGTGTCTTAATGTCTGTAGCGTTCTATTATTGGTTTTCAGACCATTAGTTCAGTTAAGAACACAGTTTACAGATGAATTTGCTTTAGGTAATGGAAAAGGCTATGTGAATTATCATCTAAAAATGAAGGGTATTGCTCAGTTAATTTTTCGAGCCCTAGCTGGCTTCCTTTTGCTGGGAAGATGGAGAGGTGTGAGATGCAGCAGGGTAACCCACCACAAAAAGGTGACATTTTAGCTCTCTCTTCCTACCTGTTTATGAATTCCCTACACACACCCATTAGCTGTGACAAAAGGGCACTGAATTTTTCCCCGAGTCCCCCAGAAGCCTTTCTGTTCCCGTCAGCATGTTTCTGTTAAAGCAGAGAGGGTGCCCATTAAGTCAGAAGTACCTCCGCAATTCGTTCATGACCTTGAACGCCTTTCTCATGTGAGAGGGGTTGACTGTCACCGTGCGCTGCTCCTTTTCATCTTCAGTTGCCTCAGACGACCGGGAACTCTGCTTAACGCTAAAAACAGGGACACAAGAAAAGGAGTTGAAAGTTGACTGTAAAAAAAGGCCTCATAAAACCCTAGCACAGGGTATTACGCAGGGAGTTACCCACAAGGTTGTCAGACAGCTCCCTATGAAGAGCATCACAAAATGCAGCTAGTTCTCTGCAGATGCTGAAAGCCAACCCAGCCCACATCTCACACATAGCAGGGAGAAAAGGAGAAGTGCCAGGCACTTGAGGACAAAGCCCAGCCTTACAGGCTTTGGGCCAGCAAAGCTGCCCAAGTTCAAATTCACAGCAGAGCATAATTGCTTTGCTGAATAGAAACAGACCAGCACTGGGAACTATATAAGTGACACAGGTACTTCAACATCCGCACAGAGAAAGACTAGTCGGGTCTTTGGGGTCCTCTCTGAAAAACCTCAAGCACACCAACTTGTGACTTGTTTCTCCTTCTGTCGAGGCAACTAGAAGAGTCTAAAACTCCCTGAACAGCTTCCAAAGCATCGGCTTTAGAAAGATCTCTATTTAGTGACACTGAAACATAAAGGATTGCAAAGCCAGACGTTCCCACCAGAACCATCAGCAGTATAGGTGGTGTCAAAGCAAATGCACCAAGCTCCCTGCTGTGTTTAACCAGGCCAACAGGTGCCTGAGGCATGACTGCACCCTCATGACTTTGTTGGGAGCGCTGGCTCTTCACACAGAACTGACAGCAGGTCAATACCATCTCTACCACCCTGATCTGGAAGTGTGTGAAACCATTCGGTGCTGAAGGTTTCCACCTATGGAAAAAGCAGGTCCCAGTTTCTGCTTAAATCCAGAGCTTGAACCTTGAGTCAAGGAAGGCTATCCATGTCAAGAGTCAACCCCAGACCTCAGGAGGAAACCCCATTGCCACCCCACACCCAACTGGAGACCTCAGAGTTTTTCTTCTACAGGATGATCTCCATCAGCTTCAGCTTTGTCCCCTCCCTCCTACCACCTTGTATCACAATAAAAAAGGCTGAATCAGGTTACACCAACAGTCTGGGCAGCTCAGTGTTCTGGCTGTGCTGGTGACCAGACGATGCCTAAAAAAGGGTTCCAAGCCAGGGAAACGTAGGAAGATCCTTCTCCAGAAGAGCCTGCCAGCCTCAGCTAAGGAGCGTGTGCACGCACACGGGTGTCTGCCTACGTGTACACCCACACACAGGGACTTCGCCTTCAAAAAACAGTTATTCACAATTTACAAGCCCTTGATAACGTGAAGCCCCTGCAGAATGTTACAGCCTCCCCACTGCCAGCTCCTGACCAGTAGCTGTTAGCAGCATCATGTCCCTTGAGACCACATGAAGCTCCTGCCCACCCCCACCCAGCTGTCCTCAGTGGGTCGCATTGTCCTTCTTCTAGAAACGAGATGCTGAACACGGGCCAAGCAGCACGCAGCTCTGCATACTGAGCGGCCCAGGACAAAGGTTAGAGCCAAAACCCAGCCAAGTCCATTTCTCTCCCTTTGCTGAGCAACTGAAATGTTTTCAGTCGTAAGAGAAGCCGCGAGGCTGAGCAGAGCATCGTGCAGCATCACTCAGCACCAGCCTCAGTGCAGGGGACAACATCCCAGACTGCGCTACAGCCACCATCCAACCAGATGGATAAAAAAGAAACAAAAATCAGAAAGAAAAGCAACTCTTGTGTAGTGTTCAGTGTTCAAGGGACTGGTACCAGGCAACGACACGATCGGCTTCTCTGTCAATGAAGGAAGCTGGGCCCTCACGTACTGCCGGTGGGATTCACGAGCACTGGGCAGCAGAGCACACAGCTCTTCCTCAGGTCTGCACAGCCCAGCGAGGGAGTCTCCTTGCTTCAGGGACAGGGCAAACTCAGCTAAACCTCAATGTTGTATCTACCAGAAGCTCTGGCCAAGTGGAGTTTGACCACAGCTTTCAACACCCCAGTGCAACCTCTCACTCTGCAAACAGCTTAACCAGTCCTAGAGCCACCAAGTGAAAAACGAGGCTCTCGAAGTGACTTCACTGGGCTTTCAAGGCTCCAAAACTGAAACACAGGCAGGATGCAAACAACCACCAACTGAAAAACAGAAGGATAAGGGATAGAATGAAAGTGAAACCAAAAGGCGGCAGCAGGGCCAGGCAAATCCATCGCTCCTGGGATAGGACAGCCAGCCACCTGCCGGACGCTGAGTCAGTCATCGCCAAAGACAGACCTTGTTGGATCCAAACTCCAGGGATGCACACAAAAACTATGAGGATCCTCCAATAAGAGAAAAGCTCACTGCTGAGGTTTATTTATTAGCACCGTGGCGCCAAGGACCAAAGGTTCATTATGTTGAAACTTTTCCCCCGGCAAAGAAATAACAGTTCAAAGGACGCGGCAAGTTGGACTGAGCACCAAAGTAAATGTCACATCAATGAGCCTTCATAAAGCTTCTACACCACTGTCTGCCTGGGTACTTCAAAAGCAAAGACCTGGCTTTATGAAGACGGGTTGAGGGATTTGGGGCTGTTCAGCCCTCAGAAGGTTCCAACTGGACCTTAGAGCAGCCTTCCAGTACCTTAAATGGGCTCAAGTTGGAGAGGGACTCTAGTGATAGGAAAAGGTGGATGTTTCAAGGAAAATGAGGGGAGATTTAAATGAGACCTTAGGAAGAAATCCTTCCCTGTGAGGCTGCTGAGGCCCTGGAACAGGTTACCCAGGGAGGCTGTGGTTGCTCCATCCCTGGAAACGTTCAAAGCCAGGTTGGATGGGGCCCTGCGCATCCAGGTCTACCAAGAGGTGTCACTGCCTGTGGCAGGGGGTTGGATCTGCATGATCTTCAAGGTCCCTTCCAAACAAAACCAGTCTGACTCTACGATTTGTGGCTGAAGTGACTGGGTGAACACCTGGGCTTGCTCTCTGCTTAGGTAGTGTGCAGGAAGGGGAAACTCCAGGCTTTTAGCCTTCCGCTCCACAGAGTGGGAAATCTCAGGGCTGCTCTTACAGGTGCCAGCCCCTGCCTCAGCTCTACATAAAGCTGTGGGCAACAGCTTCATTTCATCCAACTCTGGCAGTGGGTTCTGCACAACTGGGAGAACCTGTCTCCTTGGAGAGTGGCAGCAGCTGCTCGGGCTCTGCAGCGGGCACAGCATGAGGAGGGTGGCCACAGCAGCAGTGGAAACAGATGTGGCCTTCAAATAAGGATACTGCTGTCTTGGAACTGGATGATCTCTGAGGTCCCTTCCAACCAAAACCATTCTGGGATTCTGTGAGTTTCCAACAAAGATCAGAAAAGCTCTTCCTAAAAAGCATGAGAAGTAAGTTTTTTTGAAGCATCCTAAAACCCCCCCTCAGTTTTACTAGCAGGGGTGGGTTTCATCCAACAGCAAAGGCTCACACCACGGAAACACTGCAGAACGCCTGGGTAAAACACTCACTTTGAAAGAAAAAGACTTTTAAAAAATCAAGATAAGCTATTTAAAGTTTTTTCCAAGTGACTCACTTAAAAAACACATCTGAAAAATGAATGGCCAAGAGCCTTTAACTCCTCTCAGAGACTGACTCAGCTCACACAGAACCACGTTCTGCTAATGGACGGAGGGTGGTTGTCTCTGGGAGGAAGATTTCACACCTCCGTGCACACACGTCTCGGAGATCGCCGACACATTTCCAACATGAGAACGCACAAACCCAACGCTCGGAGCAAGTGCAACCTGTCATGAAGCAGAAGATAAGACTGAAGCACTGCACTGCCCTTTGCTGAGGGACAGGAGTTGTAACGCCCTGATAACAAGTGTTATATTAAAGGAGCAAAGCCGAGGAGGGACAAGGACTTCTGATCAAAGGTACTTGCCGAGCCCACCCGGACGTGCTGGAGCCCCTGAACCTCATGACCACCGAAGCTTTTCCACCAGCCCCTTCACATTTGCCTGGCTGATGTCCTACCACACCAGTGGGACTCGCGAGCTGGCTGCCAGCAGCAATTTGTTCTATTCCTGGGCTATCTGAGGCCGTGCACCGCACGAATGGACACATGATTTAATTTCCCTGGGCCAGATGAACATCCTCGTTAGGGACACAGCGAGATTCTCCTAAAATAAGCCAAGAGGCTCTTAATTTCATGGACTGCCAACCCCACAGCCACCTCCTGTACAGCCTTTCATCGCTGTCCCCAAGTAGAACAAACTCTCTGAGCTGAGAGCCTTCAGGAGAGGCAGTCAAGGTAATCACAGCCCTGTTTACAGCGTGTTCCTCCTCTCCAACATCCACCAGCAGGGCTCAGCTCAGGCCACCCGCGGGCTCCCAGCCCAGCTCCCGCCTGAGCGCAGCCACATACCAACCACCAGAAAGGTATTTTAAAAACCCATAACCCGTAGCTCTGCTGCGTGCATGTACCAGCTATAAAGTGGGGTTGCCTTAGTTACCAGCAGTAATTACAGATGTCTTTGTAGATTACATGGAAGAATAAAAGCCTTCCTTAGAGCTAAACTGTCCCCTGGCAAGATTATTGCCATGAAGAGAGCTGGTGAGCCACAGGAACAAAACCCCTGGCTCTGCCGAACCTGATTTTACTGCTGGCTTCACTGGAGCCAGGAGGTTACCCTAAAGGAGAGGCAGACCTCAAACATGCTCTCCTCTGGAGCAGAGGATGAGCTTCTGCTCCTGTTTCTAGGATAACTGCCAGCAGGCTCTGCTCTTAGTCCACCCGTGGACACCATGAAGGTTCCTCTCCACCAGGCTCTGACACTGGAGAGATGATGGAATTTCAGATACGTCTAGTCTCATCCCACTGTGCAGCAGTGGAGACATGTCTGGGAGCTGCTCTCACCTCCTGCCTGTGGACTACAGGTTGAGGTCTGCTGTCCTGAGTTGTCCTGTAACGGATCTTCAGCCACCCAAGGTTGGCCAAAGAGTCACCAGGACTGGTGCCGACCTGCTCTAAGGCTGCATAGGCAACCCAACACCTCCACAAGCACCCTTGTATTAACTTATAAGTGACACTCGAACTGGACATTCTCTAAGCACACAGAGTTCCTTGGTGGGACACACTACAATCATCACCATCAAACACTAATCTTCAGTTTCTGGAAGATCTGACACAGCTCTGATACACAGATTTCACAGGTGACCAACTGCAGTTACCAAGGTTCAAATTTTCAGTGACTTCACGAAGACAAATGGAGACCAAATATTAATGCAGCCTTAGCATAAAGAAAACTCCTTTTACCTTCACTGGTGTCATTCTGTGTTTAGAATCAGTAGCCAAAACCACGGTGCAAACACATTATGGCCAATAGTTCTTTTCCTTAAGCCAGGCAGAGACGACAGGGAAAAGACCTGAGTGTAACAGCAGAGGTATAAAAACCTCATTCTCTGAATCTGTCTTTAGGTCTGGAGAGGTTTAAAACCCGCCTGGACATGTTCCTGTGCGATGTGATCTGGGTGATCCTGCTGTGGCGGGGGGATTGGACTGGACCATCTTTCGAGGGCCCTTCCACTCTCTAATGTTTTGTGATCTACAAAAATAATCTTAAAAAAAGCAGTGACTGAAGGAATCTGAACACTGGGATGGATTTTGAGAGGATTTCAGAGAAACATTCTCATTAAGACCTAAGGGAGGCAGCATAATGGAAAGGATTAGGGTGGGTTTTTTTAAGAGCAGTGTTATTTCCCTATTCTCTCATTTTTTTTCATAAACCTACATTAATACAGAGATAGTGAGGGTGACAGAGTACTGGAGGGGGGCTGTGGAGTCTCCTTCTCTGGAGACATTTAAAACCCACCTGGACATGTTCCTGTGTGACTTGCTCTAGGTGATCTCTGTTCTGGCAGGGGGAGGGGACTAGACATTTCGAGGTCCCTTCCAATCCCCAATGTTCCGTGACTCTGTGGTTAGCTTAGACAAAGCACACAACTGGTACAGAACAGATCCCCAACAGGGTATTCCTAGCAAAGGAGCCCTCGGGGCAAAAGCAGACTTCAGGAAATACTGAGGAGAAGAAAAAAGTGTCTTTGCTGGTTGTAATGGAAAGGAGATAAAGTAACTCAAAAATGACACCACCATTTGCTTTCAAAAGCAAAGACTGCATTTCTCAAACCAGTACTACAAAAAGACTACCCCCACTGACAGAGAAAATTAGGGATATTTTAATTCTTTAACCAAAATGTAGCATTCCAGGGTGTTTTTCTCTGTTCAAACTCACGTCCTACAAATTCAGGCTCAGAGAACTGTGCCTCACCATACAGCCTTGGCTAATTCAACCACAGAATCAAAGCCCCTACCACAACAGTTGAAGCAAATCAGGATTATGAAATAATTTGCTGCCAAATGGGAATGTTTCGGGTTATATCCCTCTTGCCCCTGGCTGCTCCTGCCCATGTGCAATGACCCAGGCACATGATACCACTGAACAACTCGGATGTGCAAGTTATCAGGATATTTGAGTCCAGGCAGGCTTGGGATCAGAGTCAGAGGTGACCAGAGCACCAACAGCACGTTCCTCACTGACTATAAAAATAAGAAAAGGAATAATATTAAAAAGCAAGGCTAATTCTGCTGTCATGAAAGCCACCAAATTTGAGGCCTAAGCTCCATCACACAGATCTAAGCTGAAACATGGAGCAAAAATGGGAGCAGAACCAGCCTGTGGTGCTCATCCACCAAGGTCACGTCTGAACGCCTCCTCCCAGGACTTGCTCGGAGCAGGCAAAGCTGCTTCAGCCCACACAACCTGCCCTTTCAAACCAGAAAGCAGGTGGCTATTTCCAGCTTTCCTTGCCAAGAGGCAAACCCCACACCGTTACTGCCCAGGACCAGTTCAGGACTGCCCTCCTCTTCCCAAAAACTAGAAATACAAGCAGCAGATTGGGTAATCATTCCTCATTTCCAGAGGCAGAGAACGCTGATGGGGACCGTCCTTCATGCTGTAAAAACTGACTGTCTGGAAAAAAAGAGATGAGGGAAAACAGTCCAGGGGCTCTACTGGTGATTATTTCACCGCTGTAGCCCTGGTAAAAGACTTCCAGTCAAAACAAGACCGTTGCTGGTCACCATAAAGATGGGTCATCAGCAACAGCGCAGAGGATGAGCCCAGCCCGGGTATCAGAACAGCTCTGCTCTACTTCCTCAAACGCTGAGCACATTTTTTATACAACAAGCACAAAATACAAGCAGAGCTCATTCCATCAGCTGTCATCTAGCATGGCGAGATTTCATGGCACTCAAAATTAATTAATACCTGAATTAATATGTAGAGGTGGCCACTCACACCCTTACAGGAAGCTGGTTTGATTTAAAGGGAGATGTGGCAGGTTCAAAGTTTAGTTCTGCACATGAAGTCCACAAACAACTGCGATCCCCGCGTCACCGGAGGGTCAGAAACTGCCTTGGCAGCTCCCACGGGCTGCTGTGAGGAGTTTTCCCTCAGCAAAGGGGCAATCCTCAAGACTTTAGGGCTGCACCCCAGCCTCATTTCCCAGTGCTCCACGTGTAAACACAACTCGTGTCAAGCCCTGACCAGAGGGTCGTTGGCCCCTCTCTATTCACGCAGCCCCTACGAGGTCACCCACACAGAAGGAAGCGCCCAGCGTATCCTGCTTTTCAAAAAACATGCGAAAACCAGTCATCCCAGTTCAATGTTCAGCTAGAGGCAGCACAGGACTGCGAGAGGCGGGAGAACGGAGGCAGAGCCCCAACACCTCCCGGGCATCTGCGAAGCCCCTGCGCGGCGATAAGCTCCAGCGGGCACCGGGTCAACTCTGCGAGCGTTTCTGCGCCCAGATCTGGGGCGAAAGAGCTGTTTTTCAGGAAACACAGTGAGTGCAGAGGGCCCAGCGAACGTGCGAGGGAGCCGCGGGATCCCCTCTGCGAGCACTCACACCCGCTGCCACAGGTCCATCCACCCCAGAGGGCTCCCCAGCCGCGGACACCAGCGGGTGGATGCGGGGCGGGAACACGGCTCAGCCGGTCACGGAGCCCTCGTACGGTTGGGCACCCCCCTCCCTCCCCTGGAATCCGCATCCAGCGGGGTGAGGGAGGGTGAACCGCTCTCGTCCGGGGCACACGGGGCGAAGCAGCCCGTCACCATGACACTGCAATCCCCGCACAGCCTCGGGGCTCGGCAGCCCCATCCCTGGGGCTCCGCATCAGCACCCCCTCCCCACACACATTCCCCCCCCCNCCGCCTCCTGCGGGGAGCGGAGCGCTGCGAGCCCGGCGCTGCCGCCGCACCGACACCGACTGCCGCCGTCGCAGCCCGCACCGCCTCCTCCTCCTCCTCCTCCCCGCAGCCTCCTCCCCTCTCCCGCCCCGACGAACTTGCGATCGTCTCCGGGCAACTGCAGCGCTGGAGGCGGCCCCGCAGCCCGGCACAACCTCCCTCCCCACCGTATGCGTGTTCGTGTGTCCACCCGGAGCCCCTCTCTGTCAGCCCCGTTTCCCCACGAAACTGCAGAGCGGCCTCAGGGAGGTGCGGGATGGACAGAGCGACCCGTAACTGCCTTAATTCCCGCGATCCATAAGGAAAAGTTTGAGCGGAGAGAAAACCCCGGTATCGAGGTCACGGCTGCGTTGGGGATGCTCAGATCTGCTGAGGAAGGTCTGGGTGGCCCCACGGCAACCCCTCAAGTTTCTCCTGACTTCCATCTGTGAGGCCAAAGAGCTGCTCCAGAGGCACTACGGGTCCTTCTAAACCACAGGTACTACGCTACTTAGTAGTGGAGTAAGTCACACTTCGTAGAAGCATAGGATGGTTTGGGTTGGAAGAGACCTCAGAGATCACCAGCTCCAACCCCTGGCCATGGGCAGGGACACCTCTCACTAAACCAGGTAGCCCAGAGCCCCATCCAAGCCGGCCTTTCAGGGGATGCTTTCAGGGATGGAGCATCCACTTCCAGATGATGTAAATGCAGGGAGTTTTACCTTAGTCTTTTTTCTCTCATTTTATGAAAAGATTTTCTCCATCTCACTCTGCAACAACGAAGCCCTAGAGGTTAATTATAATAAAGACAAGAAATATTTGCTTTCTTCATTATTCATATTCTTGTGCAAAGTAGAGCTATCAAGAGATTCCTCTTGCAAGATGCCATTCCATCTCTCTTATTAAAAAAGAAAACCTGCCTCATTCTTCTCTGTTTCTCTTCACGTCCTCAGCCCAAACTTCACACATCTTTTAAAATGCATCAGCCAGGATGACTGAACAGTTACACCTTCCACGCAAGGGTTTCCACGGCTTGTGGAGAATCTTCAGATAACACACATACAAGTTAAAGGACTTTATCCAAGTCACCCAGAGATAGAGCGCCAAGGGTTCTCATGTTTAAACACCATTTGGCAGCCTCCCCATAAACAGCAGAAATACAGATAAAGCCACGGAGCGAGTTCTCACAGGATTCAGGCAATATTTCCGCATGCTCTCTTTTAGAACCCTGTTACACCATCCGTTTAAGACATCCAGATCCTCAAGTACTTGCCCAGTGTCCATTCAGCCCTATAGTCTTGAAGTGCAACACGCAGGACTGCAAGAAACCAGAGTCCAAACTGGGGAAAAAAATGACTATTCTAAACATAGTAGAATTTGTCTAATATCGAGAGCTTGTTTCCACTGAGTACATCCCTCACTAGTCACAAGAAGTCCAAAAATCAACAGTAGGGCACAGAATCACAGAATCATTAGGGATTGGAAGGGACCTCGAAAGATCATCTAGTCCAATCCCCCTGCCAGAGCAGGACCACCTAGACCAAGTGGCACAGGAACATATCCGGGTGGGTTTTAAACATCTCCAGAGAAGGAGACTCCACAACCCCCTGGGTCCCAAAATTGCTGTGAAGTACCTGCTATTTTTACTAACATATAGTTTTTAAATAACAAAATATTGGGCTTTTACCATAAAGACCTGCGTCATCTTTAATCAACCCAAGAACTACACACCTAGGCTGAAGCACAACAGGAGGACCTCCTTACATGCTCTGTCCTCCTGGCACGTGCAACCGCTAGACGCTAAATGTAAACAGCAAGCAAGAAAGGTAAATCCCAGTGGCAGACAAGAGCAAACCAGTGACTAGTCCTTGCTGGAATGGGACAAAAGCATGTTCCAGTAATCAGAGATTATCTTTATGGCAGCCTTGTACAATAAACGTGACTGGGTTACAGCCCCAGTACAGAAGTGTCTTGGTTTTAAGTGCTAAGACTGACCTGTTGTAACAGCCCCCCGGTTAAAAGGAATCAGCAACACCCAGTGGGTGGAATTTTTCCAGCCTCTTTCACAATTTCCTAGTCCTGAGTAGTCCTAAATTCCTCCTACATCCTCATCCACCTTCAATCCATGACACCCATATAACTGACAGAGTAGAAAGGCAGGGAGAGATCAAAGCTTTGCCAGTGTCCCTACAAGAGCAAGGAACTTCTTCAACAGAAAGACCAGGAAGGGAGGGAATGAAAAGAATCCCTGCCAAGCTGAGCCAAAAACTCTCTCCTGGCCTAATGCCTGGCAGCTGGCATGACTCTGAGGTTGTAAGTAAAGCATATCAACAGCTTCCAGGAATTTAGTTCGGTGAAGAGCACCAAGACACTCGGACAACACCCTGTCAATCTCCACCAACTTCAGCAGAAAGCAGGGTGGGGAGAAAACCCCTCCTGGCTTTGCAAAGGCAAACTAGAAGAGCCTAAA
This sequence comes from Rhinopomastus cyanomelas, assembly GCA_013400115.1. NCBI lineage: Eukaryota > Metazoa > Chordata > Aves > Bucerotiformes > Rhinopomastidae > Rhinopomastus > Rhinopomastus cyanomelas. The sequence continues at coordinate 125,146 of VXBP01008535.1, forward strand.
TGCAAAGGATGATTCAGGGACCCTTCTCTCCCCTGACTCTGTTGTTATAGACCTGGACAGGTTCCAGAGACCTGTATCCTAAACAATAAGAGCTGCTGTCTCTAGCAGCTCTTAAATCGCTTAATCCCTTCCACCAAATTATTAATCAGCTTTCTTTATAAGCAATGGCTTCTGCTTGGAAGAGCTGTAACTGCACAGAAAGGACTCACTTGATGGAAGCTTCCAAGGCTGCATCTTGTCAGCCTAAATTGCTTTTCAATACATTTTCAAACATATAGAGAAATGTGCATATTAATTAGTTATGTATCTTTATCTTTGACTGACCAGTGTGATCTAACCCAGAAGCTGGTCTTGCTTTGAGGGCTGTTTGAACCAGATCACCTCCAGAAGTCTCTGCCAACTAAACTTTTTCTGATTCTAATTAAATAAACATTAATTTAAATAGATCTGTATTTAGATTGCATGTTATTTGGGAAAAAGTCTCCACTAAGAAAATTAACCTAAGAAAACCAGTGAAAGTCATCTGCTGAATAAGATGTCCTGGTGTCTTGAAGTCACTAAGAGGTGGTACTTGAGTGCTGAACTAGCTCCTGATGGACCTGGAGCTTCAGACATCTTTCAGAGAAGTCTTGCAAGTATCTGCTGCTTGAATTTAAAGCACAATGTACTGCTTTTACACCACTAAAATCAAGACAGCAGCTAAAATTTAGCTACTACAGCAACTCACACAGATCCAAGTTACCACAAAACTCAAACGGAAGCTCTAGAAGACCATCTAGGTAGCGATCTTCCCAGAGCTGCAATCAGTGATGCTTTGGCAGCTGAAGCTTAAGAGGCAAGAGCCTCGCACTGAAGCTCCCACCGTTTTCCCAAGTGTTTGATCTGTAGCAGAGAGGGCTGGAGCGTCCACCCCACCAGGATCCTGCTCCCCAGCTGAGATGCTGCAGGAGCCATCAGCATCTCCAGCCTCCGGAACTGTTGCCCTCTGCTGGTAGATGTCCCACTTCCACGCTCCTGCCTGCCACAGGCCAGCAAAGCTGGGGGTTCTGAAACAAGTTTTCCTTTCATCTTTAACATAAATCACCTTTCCTATAAAAACAGTTTCATCATAACACTACCAGCCCGGGTCGTCCCCACCCCCGGGCTGTGATTTCTGGAGCACAAACCATCCCATTGCTCACCCTACACACCAGTAACAGATCAGCCACAAGTGTTCTTCCTGCCTCTCCTCCTACTCTTTCCCGAAGCACAGGCAGTTGATGTCACCCGCAGCAGCAGTGTCAGAAGCCCAGACTTCCTGCCCTGCAGCCATATTACGGATTTATCAGAAACTTGCTGGCAGGATTTCAGACAGATTTTATGGTTGAGAAACGAGTACTCAAAAGGAGAAAAATTAACATTCTGGAAGAAAACTGTAGTAGGCACTGAAATACAGACAAAGGTCAGTATTCAGACACCTCAATACCACCAAGTCCCTCTACCCCATGAGTTGGCAGGTTTGACCACCATGTCAGCACCCACTGAAGGGTACAGCTCTCACTACAGGATGAATATATGGACTTGAATATGGGATCTTTTAACCAAAAACACTTATGCTTGTGTTAAGGTATAATATCGATGTGATTCTTCATCTTTATAATGTCACTGATGTGATTTGTGAGGTGATTTTATCTATGTCCCTGCCTGTGGCAAGGATGTTGCCTAGATGAGTTCAGAAGTCTCTTCCAACCTAGACCATTCTATGAGTCCATTCTAACACATCCCTTAATGCCTCTATTACTACCTCCCATAATCACAGAACACTAGGAATTGGAAGGGACCTCAAAAGATCATCTAGTCCAATCCCCCTGCCACAGCAGGATCACCTAGATCAAGTCACACAGGAACATGTCCAGGTGGGTTTTAAATGTCTTCAGAGAAGGACACTCCAGGGAAACTACCCATTTGCTTCATAAAGATGTTGTATGACTTCACAGTTGTGGACTGTACCTCTGGGAGGCCAGCATCAACAAACCTATCTTACCGAGGATCTCACCACCCCAGCAGTTCTACCAGCATCAACAAACCTATGCTCACTGAGGATCTCACTGCCCCAGCCCAAGTCTCTGCACTGTTCCTCCTCGTACCCTCATAACCTCTTCCTGAAACTCTTTGAAACGTTTCAGTATGTCTGTTCCTTGCAAAAGCCACAGTCCCACCACCCCAGAATCGTAACACAACTGGCTGCAACATTAACACGAATGAGCAAATCACACCACTGCCACGCGTGAAAATTGAAGTGAGATGGGTTCCTGCAGGCACATTCTTCTACTTGAAGAGAAAAATCCATCTCCTTTGGCATGATAAGAGACCATCCTCTGTTACTCTGCTTGGTATTTCTCAAGCAAACACCCTTTCCTGCTCAATCTCCATCGCATATTCAGAGTGGGAACTATATGTCAGGGGCTGAGCTCAGGTTTCTTCTCACTTACTGGACTTTTGTGGTGTCCTTTTCAGGGCTCAGCTTTCCCATCCTCTCTTTCCACACAGAAGTGCACCCTGCAAAGGAAAAAGAAAAGTTGCTCTGAGAAGGCATTTGGGAGTGTGTGGTACCAGCTTCTTGCAACACTTCTGGCCCGGAGCAGCACCAGTGATAGAACAAGCCCGGCTCTTCCTTCTCAACCTCCCTTCCAAAGACGACGTTTCTCAACTCCCTCTCAGCCAACTCCCCAGTAGACAGAAAACAAGAGCTCCCCATCACCACGAGCGATGCACAAACCCAACCTACCATTTCCACAACACACGAGACGCTGCTTCATCATCAAGATCCTACCTCAAAGAGGCTGCAACAGCAACACTGAGAACACTAAGTGGAAGCCCAGATTCTAGCTGGTACTGGGTAAAGCTCCACAGCTAAACTTCTAAAGGATAGAATTGCAGAAGAAATCATTTGCCTACATTTAAAACTGCAGAAAATAATAGACCAGCAGGAAAAGCCCTGGCAATTCACAGGACAGTACTGACTGCAAAGGCTTCAAACCCCACCTTGTGCTCCCAGGGAATCTCTCATTTTGAGGAGGACCCATCTCCACGACGTACCAGCAGACAGGTTGGCAGCACCACTTCTCCTGCAGAACGCACTTTGGGGCATCTCCTATGCAGGAGGCATTAGCAATTACAACTGACACCTTCCTGCAGTCCAGCACTGATCTCAGGGGGAAATGTCTTGAACTTGCAATGAGACTCTGAGGAGCTGTCTCCAGTAAATGGAAAGTTATTCCAGCAGGGGTGGAAAGACTACAGTAAAACAAGCCCAAATGAAACTAAGCAGCAAAGGGCTTTGGCTAAACCTGCTACCCAGTAAATGTAAAAGACACCTAAAACTAAAAAGGTTCTAGATAACCACAGAGCATCTTTGGCTGGAAGAGATCTTTGAGACTGGAGAACTGGGAATTCAGCATCAGAAATGTTTAACAGCTCTACAACCCAACTAGGGAGTAGTCACCGAGTCCAAAACCAGAAGACACTCCTTCTGAGGAGGGAGGGGACCTGGAGGATTAAACAGCAGTAAACTATTTCAAAACACAACTGATAGTGCTTTTACACAACGTAGGTTAATCGCAGCCTCCCCCAGGGCCAAGCCCTACCCATGTTGTAATTTGTTCATCAGGGTGTGTGGCCAGGAGAGGGAGGTTTTCCACTGAAACTGTGTTAGCTCACTGTAAACAAGATTATTGATCCACAGAGAGGTAAAACACCATGAACCTCGGGTTCCAGACATGGCTCGTGCATTTTATCCAGCACTGCCTTAATGCAAGTCTCTACTGGAAATAGATCAGAAAGTCCAGTCCCTTTCTCCTTCCTCGTCTGCCAGCAATGACTACACTCACTTCCCTTCCTCAGGATTCTATGGAAAGGCAAAACTTCCCACAAAATAGAGTCTATCACAAACCCACAGAAACAGCAGAAGTTACACAAGAGACAGAAGATGCTGAGATGATATTTCACCTTCTGCAGTGACTCGATCGCAGACTAACAGCTTCTCTTCAGATGCACAACCTTTTGATCCAAACACCGTTCCCAGGAAGAACAAGTCTCCCAAGAGACAAGCCAGCTGCCACCTGCAGCATCGGAGCAAGTGAGGGATTTTCAGGCTGATCACTCATTCTGCTCCTGAGGAATTTTTCTGCAATGTCCATCAGTGATTTGTGCTCTGATGGCAGCAAGCAAATGCGCATCTTGAGCCAGGTCCAGCCAGAAACTTAATCCCTCCCTAAACTGGCATCGATTTCTCACTGCCTTACACACCAAAAGGTATTTATAGCTGTCTGATGAGTGGAATATGGATCAAAATCATACAGCATTCTACAGAGTGTGGCTTGATTAATTTTTATTGGGTTTTTTTGAGGGAGAGCTCTTCTCTCCAAATCTCTATTTTCCATTTGTGAAAGCACTCAGGAACGAAGCCCATGCACCAGAGCCCAAGGGGGCTCCTATGCAGATGCCTCGGACAGATGGCGTTATTAGTCTGACTGGGCTGGACATCTCGTTGTCAAAGTTAAGGCGCTTTGGTTCCTTGGATGGCTGACAATCTGAGAATAGCCAGGGCTCTAAGCTCAAGGCTTTCTGCAACAGCAACAGGCAATGCAAGTGCACTGCCTAGCAGCCTTCTAGCCAAATAAAAGTTACCCCGAGACTAACCACTCAAGACAAAGCTGCTGCGACTTTTCCTTTAGGAGTCCTGGCAAAGGCTGGAAAAGGATAGAGAAGACTACTTGAATTTTAGTTTCTGTGCCGTTTGGTTGAGGGTTTTTTGCTGCAGCCTAGACCTGAAGTGCTCCATCTTTTTAACTGTTGGGTCTATTCAGCTGAGAGAACTATGGGAAATCCAAGAATCAGAAGAATGTGGTTCTTCTGCACCAGACTAGATTCACAGCTCTTGCTCTTTCACTGCCCATCCTCCCCACTAGACAGGTTAGAATTGTTTAAAATACAGATGATTAAAACACTCCTAGAACCAAACAGGAGATTATCAGAACCAACGTGAGCACATACTCCCTTCCCCTCTGAAATCGAGGAGAGTTCTGGGTGCAGAGAAGGCACAAAGACCAGGATTTGTCAAAGGAACATCAGGGAGGAAAGACCCCCAACTCCAAAGTCCAAGCACACAGGTAGAAGAAAACTCCCGAGGTGAAGTTACACAGGAGAAAGGCTTTCTCCTTGTTGTGAGAACTACACATCTGACAGCTGTCAGTGGTACCTTCTACATGCAAATACTCACTGAAGGCAGGTGAAGCAGGGGTGAGCTACGGGTGTGCACAGCCACACACACCCCAGAAATAAGAGTAGCGACAGTTCAATAGATCTAAAGTAACTCCATCCACAAAAGCCAAAGGTGCTTGTGCAGGCTGGCTCAAAGCCCTGAAGGTATGCCTGCACTCGGAAAGACATTTGGAAGTGAAGCAGGGTCAGAACTGGTTTATTTATGTCAGAAACACAAACATAACAAGCAGAAACCTCATTTTTAAGGGATCACAGAGTTAGTTATGCACAAAATACTAAATGTCATGGTTTGGTAAACTATAGGTCTGGCTAAAGACCGAAATCTGTGGGGTCACCCTTTCCACATCTGATGCAAGTCCAAGGCATTATGCACAACCATCGTTTGAGTAGCGCGTCAGAGGTGCCTTCTGCCTGTTAAAGAGCTTAGGAAGCAGAGGTCCAGAACAGTGAATACCACGTAATTATGGTACAAACTGGGTAAACTCTGACCTGTAATAACCACGACAGGACAAGCAATCCATTTAAAAGGCTTGGGCAAGCTACACTCTGTCACAAAACCAACCACCTCACCGACCGCAGGAGCAAAGTCCCTCTCTCACTAAATCCATTATGTTTTTAATCTCTGTGCACAGCCTAAAGGCATCCTCCGGCTTTGTTTTTTAGAAATTAACAAATGAAGCCAGAATCATAGAATCATGATGGCTGGAAAGGCCCTCCAGGATCATCAAGCCTCTAGCCTTCATGCCAACATCATCCTGAGGTACGCAGATAAAAGCAGCTGCTCTGTTTTCAGAGGTGACCAGGCGGTTGGGGTCCTCAGCAGCACCCAGGCTCAGACCCTTTCCCAACAGCAATAGCAAAGCCATTCTAGTGCCAGCCCTGACAGCAGTATCAGCTGTCAGGGAAGGATAATAAACCACTGTTCTGACCTGCACTAGCCACTTTGGGTTTCAATGCTAAGCAAAACTTGCTTTACAGAAGAAATGCAAATGGGGAGAAAGAAGAAGACCATAAAGCATTCGGGAACTTTAAATTTACATTTTTAACCACCTTGAATACTTCACACAGCAACCCAAAAGCTCACTCAGAGGGTGACAACCGTCCACCTAAGGATGTCACATGGGTCAGGTACAGCTTTTACACTGCGAGGATGTCCCAGCTGTAATAGTCAGTGACCCACAGATGATCCAACCTGATTCAGCCACTGCTGAACTACCCTGTCACCACCTAAGGTATCAGTGCATTGTGTACACAGGTGCTGAGTATGTTTTTTAATGCAGACATCATCAGTACTGTAGGAGTATGCCAGGCTAAATTTACTAGCCAAATCAAATTTACAAATCCCACAAGAAGCAGAAACAACAAGCCACACTCGAGACACCAATACCCACGACCATAAAGCCGTGTGCTCATCCCACCACACCAACCACCTCTGAGCAGCTATTTGCTCCGAGAAGTTATGAAAAAAAAGGATAACATGTGTTTCAAGGAAACTTTTACTTTCATTATCAAAAGCTGAAAGTAAAACCAACTGCTTTCACTTTCTGTTTCTCACAGGTGAAACCAACACAAGCCAGAGTTCAATCCTGAACAGGCAGCCATCAGAGTATGGAGACACAGCCACTGAGGTAACTACAGAAACAGGACAGAACTGAGCAAGAGACAAAGGAACAGTAAATGAAAGTTACTTTATTTTTACCTCTGTGACCATCCCAGAGCAACTGTGCGGTCACAAGATTAATTTACATGCCAGCTATGCATTTTGCTTCATCTCAGTTCTTCCTACACACCTCCGTGCTGATGAATCCACCCAGGGGGCAGAAAATCACTCAATACCATTAAAAACCTAAGCAAAGCTTTAGCAACACTTCTGTTCACGGGGAACTAGACACGAGTTTCTATTCACAGGGAGTCTTTAAATCACCATGTCTTTAATGCTGTCAATACAAATTTACATCTCTCTATCCCACAGCACATCCTAGCATTACTGCCCCTTACCAAACAGGTGCCGACAAGAGACTCTCAAGCACCACCTGCAACACAACTTCTTGGTCCCAAGAAACACCAGGTCAGAGCAAAGCAAGTCCCAGCTGCACAAGACACCACAAAACGCTGTCCAACAGAAGACAATCTTCCGAGCCATAAATTATCCTCCCTAACACAGGTGCAATTTCTGGGATCTACTTTTGATTCTGGAAGACACCAGTCCTGCAAGAGATGAGACAGCACCTTTCAGCACAACAGTTTTCAAAGCCAGGCTGTGAGCTTGACAACACTGTCAGATTTCACACAGGAAGACCCTTGTTCCTAAGGATCAGGATATTCTTTCACAGCACACAAGATGTAAAAACACCACAAAGCTACAGCTGCCGCACACATCTTGACCTTCCCAAGTCAAACGACAAGCCACACCACAGAGTAACCTTTCATGATCAGGCTGCCTCTTGACAACGTTCAGACAACTCCCCATGGCCAGCAACTACACGGTACAAGATCCACAACTCAGCAGTTTGTTTCAGTTCCAGAGAGGAAAGCTGTGCCTTAGTGAAGTTCAAGGATGACGGTCCAAACTAGTTTCAAGGTGCAAAAGTAAAACACTCCAAGCCTAGCGAACTGCAACAAAACCATTCACCAGAAGCTGCCTGCCAACCAGTGCTAGTAAGAAGAGCTGGTTCTTGCAGAGTTTTAGAAGTACTTCTCTGAATGAGTAGCACTTTCAACAACAAGCAGTGATAGTGCTGCACAACAGAGGCTAACGAGCTCTTGAGATAAAAATATTACAATATAACTGCAAACAACAAGTTCCTTGGAACCTAGAATCATAGAATAGAATCACAGAATCATGAGGGATTGGAAGGGACCTTGAAAGAGCATCTAGTCTAATCCCCCTGCCACAGCAGGATCACCCAGACTAAGTCATACAGTCAGTCTGCGTTGGAAAGGACCACAGGATCATCCTGTGTAAGAAGTTTAACCAGAGACCCAGTTTCACTGCAAAAGCCATAAATTATCATAACCAAGAGGAAACAGCTACTGGTTTAAATCTTGACCACTGCAAAAGTTGTCCTGTTTATTCAGGCTCACACAGGTAATTCAGTTGACACTGGATTTTGCAGATAAAATGGGCACCAGGTTCGATCAACATCAAAGAGTGACAAATACCTTGAAACCTCATGCAACACCCTTCAGCCCAGAAGCACAAAGCCCTAGACGTTTACCTTTCCACTGCCATCAGTGGGACTCACACGCCTAACATCCTAACACCTCACACAGCTGCAGCAAAATTTTAAAACAGAAATCACCGCTGAAGACGCAGTCCCACAAGACCAAAGCTTAGAAAACTGAAGTCCAAACACCTTAGTATTTCTGAAGTCCATTTCCCGTTCCGTACACACTCTCACTCAAGCATATAAGGAATTCAAATCTTTTATTTGATAGCCATAAACCCATAAACGTTGCTATTCTCTAGTTCTATGCAGGGAGGCAGGTTTTTTCCTCCCCCTCCCAAAAACATTGTTTTTTTAATAAACAACAAGCTTTAATTCTATCGTGTGAAAAAGGCTACAAATATACATTTGTTAATCAAGCAGACTACACATGTATTGTTGCTTTACAACTGGCACCTTGGCTGGCTCATGGATCACAGCACTTTGCCCACGGAGTTTATCACTTCTTTGAAATAGGGGCAACTGCAATAATCAGGAATAAGAATTTTAAAAAGACACGTGCTGAGGCAGGTATTGCAAATCCATTCCTTTTCTTCCCACTCATGGAGCCCATCTTTATTCACACGCAGGCGTCATCGACTTCCACACCAGTCATCTAGCGGCATAAAGTAACTTTTGGAAGTCTAGTACAATTGTTAGCGAACCCGTTAGCGCTGCCGTAACGAAGCCAGCAGCTACGGGGGCTGCAGTGCTGTCGGTAGATGGTGCTGCGAGATTCTCAGGGAACTTTTAACGACGGACAATAGTTCAGTCTGTTCACCCAGTACTATGAAAAACCAAGTTATGCATTTAATAGAAGGGATAAATTCCTTTCCTGGAAGGAATCATATACAGACAACCCAAGGACTTTGAAACTAAGCAAATTGGAAATTCAGAACATTCTATATGAATGAAGCACATGCTTAACACAAACGAGTTCATCAAAACTACACAGTACATACGTCGATGGAAAAGTCCTATAGAAAAAAATTGACCAACCATGTCAGGATGTCAAGCTGCCAAGTACAAGATGGTGGATGTCCACAAACCGTGTGAGAACTAGTATTTAAACAAAAAAAAAAACCAAAACAGACCACATCCAAGGATCAGCACTTCAAAAATCTCCATCAGGCATCTGAAAAACCAAATCGATCCAGTAGGACGGTAGCAAAACAGTCAATCAGGACCTTTACCGGCAAGAAAAGATCGACTCTAGGTACACAGAGCTTTTTTTTTTTTAAGCAGCGGAACACTCGCTTCGAACCTAGAAAAGCCTTAAAACCGTACGGAATGGATCCTAGGAAAAAAAATTAGACATGTAAAGGTCAATGAACACAATGATTTATTTAAAAAATAAAAAACGTAAAAACGATTTTTGTTTTTTCCTCCTTTACAGAAGTGTTAATTTCAGTCATGGGATCCGAGAAGACTTTGTAGAAAAAATGTAGTAGCCAGGTATCGAGTCCTTACAACAAAGGAAACTCCCGCATAACCCTCCCCGGTTTTTACTCCAGCAAGACACTTCCCACCCAGTACCACCCCCCTGCCCAAAAAAAACAAATTAAAACGAGACATTTTTCCGTTGCTAGTATAAAAACGACCAAGGTCCAAGTAATAATAAAAAAATAGAGTCCATCAATGACTGTAACACAAAGTATGTGTATGTGGGGCCCAGTCCATCTTCAGAGAGAAAGAAGTGGCACAGGCAGCAGAGGCGACCCCCGGGGGGGCATTTAGGAGCTGCCCCCACAGCAGGGAGGCATTTAAAAGGAGCTGCCCTTCGGCGGATGAGGAGAGAAACCATTTAGAAGCTGCCCCGTAGCAAAGGGAGGGCTTCTACGAGCCACCCCCAATGGGTATGAGGGTTGCTCCCGCTCAGAAAGAGCCGCCCCCGTAGCCTCCCCCACCATAGCCTCCTCTGTACGGTCCACTGTTACTGCGGCCCCCCCAGTTGCCGCCCCCTCCTCCACCTCCTCCGCCGCTCTTCATGGGGCCATAGGAGGACTGGTGCTGGCTGTAGCTGCCGAACCCGCCGTACCCGTTGCCGTAGTCGCCGCCTCCCCCTCCGCCGTAGGAGCCGCTGCCGTAGGAGCCGTAACCACCGCCACCTCCTCCTCCACCGTAGCCGCCGTAGCTGTTGTAGCCGCCGCCTCCTTTGGAGAGGCCGTTATGATCCCGGTTGCCGGAGCCGCCGCCGCCCCGACCCCTTCCTCCTCCTCGGCCACCCCGGGAGGGCCTGGAGGAGCCGCCGCCTCCCCCGGCTGCCTGAATGTCCTCCTTGGGGACGGCTTTCTTGACCTCCACGCGGTGGCCTTGGATCGGATGGAACTTGACCACGGCCGCCTTGTCGGCCGCGTCGTGGTTCTGGAAGTAGACGAAGCCGAAGCCGCGTTTCTTCCCGCTCTGTTTGTCGGCGATGATCTCGGCCTTCTCCACGGGGCCGAACTGGCTGAAGTGCTGCACCAGGTCCCCTTCGCCTACGTCCCCTTTGAGGCCGCCCACAAAGAGCTTCTTCACCTTCGCGTGGGCCCCCGGCCTGGCCGAGTCCTCCCGGGACACGGCCCGCTTCAGCTCCACCGCGTTGCCGTCCACGGCGTGGGGGGAGGCGGCCATGGCTGCATCGGCCTCCTCCACCGCCGAGTAGGTGACGAAGCCGAAGCAGCGGGAGCGCTTGGTCTGCGGGTTGAGCACGACCACGCAGTCGGTGAGGGTGCCATAGGCCGCGAAGTGCTCCCGCAGCCCAGCCTCCGTGGTCTGCACATTCAGGCCGCCGATGAACAGTTTGCAGAGCTGCGAGTTCTCCATGCTGGTCGTACTGCCGCCGCCGCCGCCGCTGCCGGGGCTGCGCCTGGACCTGCCGCCGAGACTCCTCCTCCTACTGGGGGGCAGCTCCGACGGTTTTTCCTCCCCCGTCTCCGTCTTGCCGCTTCTTACCCCGTCACTCGCGGCGAGCGGCGTGGCCTCACGGCTGCGACAGCCGCCGGCGATACCTCCCCACGGCCTGGCCCAACGCCTTGTGCTTCGCCTCACCTGTCCAGCAGAACAGACGGGGCGTCCCGGGTGCCGCCTCTCCCGCAGACCGGCGCTGGGGGGTGGGGAGAAAACACAGGCACGCACAAAATGGCGGCAGCGACTACTCGGGAGCTCGGCCGGCGACTGGTGCCCACACAAAGGGGACGCCGGGAGCCCCGCCCGCCGCCGCCAGCGCCCCCCGTGCCGGCTCAGCCAATGAGAGCACGCCGTCGCCCCCGTCCGCCAATGAACGTTAGGGGCAGGGCTTCGGCTGCAATCGACGCGTACGGCGACTAATCAGCGGGCGCGACCTCCGCCGCGCGGCGACACCACATCGAGGGCGTTCGCCGCTGACAGACAGGGCGCGCAGCCAATAGGGTCGCGCTGTAGAGGCCGGTGATGCGGGGGCATCCCCCGCGCGCGTCGGGACGAGGGGCGGGGCCAAGGCGCCCGGGCCGCGCTGCGCCAATGCGTCAGGCTCGCGGACGGGAGCCAATGGAGGTGCCTGGGCCCGGCGCGCGCTTTCTCCCGGCGGCCCCGCCCTGCGGGCGGGCGCAGCGGGGCTCGCGCGGGGCTGTTTGAACTGCGGACCGTTAGCGGAGACCGCGGGGATGGCGGGCGCTGCCCCTTCACGGCTCGGCCCGGGCCAGGCGAGGCCGGATGCCTTCGGCTGGTCCCCTCGTAGCGTCATCGGGCTCTTTCTTCGTGGGTGTCCATTGCCCCAACTGCCCGATCTCGCCTCTCGGGCAGCACTTTCTCCGCTTTTCCTGCTCTTCCCGACCCCCGAACCATTTCCCATCGCTTTCGGCCCCACCGCTGACTCCTCGTCCTTCAGTCTCCCCGTAGCTGTGAAAACCGTGTTTTCTTGAAGATGCAATGGGAGCTCCGGAAGGCTGTGCAAGCCCTGTGAAACGGCTCAGATTTCTTTGAATCACAGAACAGGGTGGGGTGGAAGAGACTGTAAAGATCAGCTATGAGGGCATCTGGTGCTGGGACAAGAGGGGTGGGTTCAAGCTGAAAGAAAAGAGATTTAGATTAGATCTGGGGAAGAAATTCCTCCCTATGAGGGTGCTGAGGCCTTGGCACAGGCTGCTTAGGGTGGTTCCAGCTGCTCCATCCCTGGAAGTGTTCAAGGCCAGGTTGGATGGGGCTCTGGGCAACCTGGGTGAGCTGGAGATCACAGAATATTAGGGATTGGAAGGGACCTCAAAAGATCATCCAGTCCAATCCCCCTGCCACGGCAGGATCACCTAGATCAAATTGCACAGAAACATGGCCAGGTGGGTTTTAAACATCTCCAGTGAAGGAGACTCCACAATCCCCCTGGGCAGCCCCTTCCAGTGCTCTGCCACCCTCACTGTGAAGCAGTTCCTTCTCATTGTTGTGGAACCTCCTATGTTCTAGCTTACAACCACTGCCCCTTGTCCTATCATTAGAAGACACTGCGCAGAGCCTGGCTCCATCCTCCTGACACCTACCCTTTCCATATTTATAAACATTAATGGGGTCACCCCTCAATCTCATTTTTTTCCAAGCTAAAAAGACCCAGCTCCCTCAGCCTTATCAGGAGTTGGTCCGCTCCCTGTCCAGGGTGGTTGCAACTATCAAGCTTTAGGGTGTCTTGAAAGATGTTAAGATCTGCACCTCCAAAGAAAGAGTTTGACCTGCAGAAATCTTCCTTGCAGTCTCCTGTGTGCTACCTGTTCTCTGTCCCAGTGCCTGGCTTTCAAAGGTCTGAATGGGTTGTTTATTCTCCACATCCAGTCATACATCACCTCACTCTCCTGACGGGACATCCAAATCAATGTACTGGAAATCAGAGGTTTGGGGAAACAAGTTAAGAAAAAATTACTATCAAACCACTGGGTGGAAACCAGGTGTGAGTCTTCCCTCCAGCACCAATCCCAAGAGCTTTTATAAAGGTGCACCCTGAATATCAGCTCTGCTGACCTGGTGGTGACACTTTTGTATCAGGATGTGGTTCCACAGCTGTCTGAACTGGTCTGTGCTGAGACAGAAGCACTCCAACCTTCCAGCCATGTGATGCTGCCTTCTCAGATGTGCCAGCCCTGGTAACTCACGGTGCAAACACAGAGTGATCCACTTAAGGGAACAGAGAGAGCCAAAAATAATCTTATCATTAAAAAAAGAGCTTTGTTTTTAGCTGCCTCAGCTCTCTGAAACAGTTTTTGGCATGATCCCATGAGTGCTGGCAGGAGGGAGGAAGCAGAACTGCAATGTTCTCCTGATTTAGATCAACTGCACCCTTGGAGACTCACAGACACAAGCGAAACGCTGACTGAGCTGGAAAGTTATTTAACTGTAGCCCCAGATGAAGTCCAGAGTGGATGAACATTTCAGCACAAAGATCTTTCCTTATTCCTCTTCAGATGGTGTCGGCTGCAGAGATTAACACTGCTAGTAAAATTCAGGTATCAGAATCACGATTGGTTTGGGTTGGAAGGGACCTTACAGATCCTCTAGTTCCAAGCCCCCTGCACAGGCAGGGACACCTGCACTAGATCAAGTTATTTAGGGTCCCAGCCAGCCTGGCCTTTAACACTTCCAGGGATGGGGCAGCCACAATTGCCTTGGGCAACCTGTTTCAGCACCTCACCCACCTCACATTTCTATCTGTGGGCCATGTTCTCAGCTTTAGTCTCAAGGGCTGTGGCTATCCAATTATCATCAACCAGTAGAATTAGTTCTTGCAATATAGTAGCCTGATTTTTCTTAAATTGGATTTTTTTTCTGGTGTCACCAAGTCTGTTAAGAGTCACTTACTCATTACATGGCTAGTCAATGTCTCTGCTGGACAACCACTTAGAGAGAAGGATGCCCTGTGTTTAGATCCATTTCTGTCAATGCACAAACAGACACAATTGTTTTATCTAGTTTTAGGAGAGAGGACAAGCCACAGTGTCACCGAAATATTTGTGGTTTAAAACAAAAAAATGCATATCCTACTCTAATAAAAATAAAAGCTGCTTCTCAGGGGCCCTCTGCGAGCTCCACACAATTACAGGAAATACTAAAATACATTTTCCCTGCCACTCATTGTAGAAACTGCGTGGCCCTTCCCAAGATAAATCTGATTTGCGTAGAAAATAACCCACGAGAGTTTTATAGACCCTTAACAATTTACTGCAAAGGAGGGAGAAGAATTAAGAGGAGCTAATTATGGCCTCAACGGGTAAGAAAGAAAAGGGAACGCTTCCTTACAGCTCCTGTTCTCTCCCTGGAAGCAAGATGGAGAAGTAGGCCAAGGAAGAGATCAAAGAAGGGAGTCACTGGTTCTTTCAGCAGGAGAAGATGATGAGGGTATGTGAGATGTGAGCAACTCGGTCGGCAAAGGCAGTCGCTGACACAACTCAAGTACGGCCCGGCCGCTTCCTCTTTGTTTTTGCTTCTGACTGATGGATTAATGAAGGAAAAAGATTTAAGAGACACACATACACACCCATCTGTGGCAGAGAGAAATGTCTCCTCTGCTAATACAGAAAGGCCAGGCTCCACTTGACCTGGTGTCCTCTTGCCTACCGTCCTTTCCCAACTGCTGTGTAAGTGTACTTGCTCAAAATCACCTTTGCAGAGTGCAGTCCCACACTGAAAGGGCTGAGAGCACAGCCCACAGACACGTACTACCAGGCTGCTGGCACCTAGACTGCAGCTCCTCACCACATCCCACTGACCATCATACCTCTCATGCCAACCAGACCTCGCCCATTCCTGTTGGGTTCACACCTGGTGAGGCATCCAGTCACCTGTCAGTGTCCCACGCGTCCGTGTGAGCGATGTGCTTTAGGTGCTCCTGGAAGGTGCCTTTTCCCCTGAGCAACGTGATCCACTGCCAACAGCAGGGGCACATGTACCTCAGCAGCGTGAGCACACACCCCAGAAATGAGCCTCACACCATGGGAGATGTGACAGGTCTGCTCAAGCAGACTCCAACAGCTACAGCAGTCTCTCCACTGTATTTTTAAACTGCTTTTCATAGAATCATAGACTGGCCAGGGTTGGAGGGAACCTTAAAGGTCATCTAGTTCCAAACCCCCTGCACAGGCAGAGGCACCTTCACTAGAGCAGGTTACTCTGGGCATCATCCAAACTGGCCTTCAACACTTCCATGGAGGAGAAGACACAACTGCCTTGGACGACCTGTTCCAGCATCAACCCACCCGCACAGGAAGGAATTTATTCCTCATGTCCAACCTTAATCTCCCCTCTTCAAGTCTGGAACCCTTTCCCCGTGTCCTCTCGCTGCCACCCATGTCAAAAGCCCTCCTCCAGCTTTCTTGTAGCCCACTTCAGCTACTGGAAAGCTGCTAGAAGCCTCCTCCTCTCCAGGCTGAACAACTCCAACTTGCTCAGCCTGTCCTCACAGGAGAGGTGCTGCAGCCCTCTGATCATTTGAGTTGCTCTCCTCTGGACCCCTTCCAGGAGCAGCATGTCCTTCTTATGCTGGGGACTCTGGAACTGCACAGGGACCTGCATAACACCATCCCGTGGATTTCAAAGTTCGTTTCCCCACCACGGACAGGACAATGACACCACTATATTGTTTCAGTCTAACAGAATAAAAATTCATCCCATAAACACTTTTCTAACTCAGGTAAAATCTCACCTAAAGAAAATATGTTTCTCAAACAAGAGACAATGACCATGAAGACTTAGCACTGTGCTAAATGTCTTTCTGGGATATTTTAGTGACTCGCAGAGTATTAGGAGGACAGAAAAACATTATTCTCATGCAAGAGACAATGGGTGTGAGCTGGAATAGATGAGGTTCCACTTCAACATGAGAAGGAACTTCCTCACAGTGAGGGTGACAGAGCACTGGAAGGGGCTGCCCAGGGGGGTTGTGGTGTTGCCTTTTCTGGAGACGTTTAAAACCCACCTGGATGTTTTCCTGTGTGACTTGATCTAGGAGATCCTGCGGTGGCAGGGGGATTGGCCTGGATGAGCTTTCAAGGTCTCTTCCAATCCCTGATGTTCTGTGAGAACATTCCAGTCACTCCAGTAGAAAGCAAGCTGCCTCCACAGGAGGGCATCACTGCTTAAGAGATCACAGAGCAGAGGACTCGGAACAGTCTCAGTAAAAACCGGTACCAGCTAAAGGGTTAAAGAAGCCTTTGTCACCAACGACACCTCCTTTTGCCATGCTGCTTCATGGGTCCCAGCTTCTCAGGCAGAAAAGGAACACTGGAGGTTTGGAAAAGAGTATCAGGGCAATAGAAGGACCTTAGGAAGTCAACAGGAGTTCTTATCACAGAATCACGAACATAAAGGACCTTAAAGGATGATCCAGTCCAATCCCCCTACCACAGCAGGATCCCCTAGATCCAGTCTCACAGGAACATGGCCAGGTGGGTTTTAAACATCTCTAGAGAAGGAGACTCCACAACCCACCTGGGCTGCCCCTTCCAGTGCTCTGTCACCTTCACAGTGACTTGTAAGTTACAAATGTTTTTATTATCTAAAGCATCAGACAAACACAGTCAGAACCTTTGTCTCAGCCTCTGTTAACAAGTTGGGATCCATGTGGTTGGTCTCCACAGCCTCGGGTGCTGATAACTTTTTAAAAAATAATATATCAACAAGTTGCTTGGGGAGGTTTAGATTGGATCTTAGGAAGAAATTCTTTACTGAGAGCGTGGTTGGGCACTGGAACAGACTGCCCAGGGAGGCGGTGGAGTCCCCATCACAGAATCACTGTTGGAAGGGATCTCAAAAGATCATCTAGTCCAATCCTCCTGCCAGAGCAGGACCACCTAGACCAAGTCACCCTGGAGGTGTTTAAAAACCCAGTAGCTAGAACACTTGAGGCCACAGTCTAGGCGTTAGGGAGACACTGGGACGAGGACTGGACTTGATGATCCTGCAGGTCCTTTCCAGCCACGATGATTCTATGATTCCTTCACACAAACCGTTTGCTGAATCAGTTCTGGACTGAGATTATGCTCCTCAATGCCTGCAACAGCTCATCCTTCCTTCACCTCCAGTTCTCTGCAGGTACTTAGGGTGCGAAATCAGCACCTCAACAGAGAGTGAGGTTGGGGTTCACACACAGAGATTTCTGATAAAACACTCATCAGCACCACAAATTTCCCCATCCTGGCCTCTTGCTTCTGCTACAAGCGTGAGGAACTTGCTAGAAGAGATAGCGCTGCCCTCGAGAGAGCTCCTGTGGTTTTGGCCAGAGAGTTCTCTTTCACTCAGTTCTGCTCTTTGTTCGTTACCCTGCATACAGAGCAAAGCTGTGATTTTACTTTTGAGAGTATCAGGAACCAGCCCTGGCTGGGAGAGGGGGTGTTGTTGGAGAAGGCTGCTTAAAACGCCCCGAGAGGAAACGCGATAGGCTTCCTTCGCCCACCTCCAGTTTGAACATGACACCCCTGAGGACAAAAACGTCTGCCCTGTGCGAATTCAGATGAGGAATAAAACACAAGCCCTCTTCTTCATTTGCTTAATGCAAAGTAAGAGATTCTGCAGATAAAAAGGTAACTCCAGAATAACCCGCGGGAGCTCGCTCTGCAGTCAGGGGTATCAAAAGTTCAATTGTACTTAATGGAATCTTCCCTGAGCCTTTTGTGAGGGGAATGTGCTGAAAGGGAGAAGCACACCTTTGAGCAGGGTGAGGCAGAAAGTCATCAGAGAACTGTATTTGCATCCTTTTCTTTGGACCTGCATTACCATCTTTCCTTAAACCCTCCCTCCCTTCTCTTCCCTCTGAAGCTCAATTTCTCTCTTTCTCTTTCATCTTTTCACTCTTCTATCGTAATTGAGGATTTCTTTTAGGAAAGAGCTGGTCATCATTTGGAGTGATGAGATGAAAGTGAGACAGCAAAACACAGTTTGAAAAGTAGCTTTAAAAACAGCGGGAGGAACTGTGCTGTGAAGTTCAGTAGGTACCTGCCTGAAATTAGCTGTAAGACACCCGTGCTGCTCGAGACATTTAAAATGAGGTGGTGTAGGAAAGCCAGGCTTTCTGGAGACAGGATAACAATCCTGAATTCAGAGTCTTATTACAGAATCACAGAATCATTAGGGATTGGAAGGGACCTCGAAAGATCATCCAGTCCAATCCCTCTGCCACAGCAGGATCACCCAGACCAAGTCACACAGGAACACATCCAGGTGGGTCTTAAACATCTTCAGTGAAGGAGACTCCACAATCTCCCTGCCTCTTCTCTGCACTTGCTCCAGCAGCTCGATGTCTCTCTTGTACTAAGGTGCCCAAAACTGGACCCAGTACTCAAGGTAAGAGTAAGAGAGCAGTGCTGCAACTTACAGATCAGTCCTACTTGAACTGAATCATCTTTGGAGAAAAAATTCACAGCACTCCATTAGTTAGTCTCCAGATGCTGCCAGTTTGGTCAAATTAGAACTCATTTGTTGAAGACACCTGATTAGGGTGTTGATTTTCTATGACACAGGATTTTCCCTCCATTCACAGCATGTTTTCTTCACAGAAGAGATTTACAATTATTCTTGCTTATTTCTTTCTGCCTTTGAATTGCTGCAAGGAATAATAATTCTTGGGAAGAAT
The DNA here is from genome assembly GCA_013400115.1 of Rhinopomastus cyanomelas. Classification (NCBI taxonomy): domain Eukaryota; kingdom Metazoa; phylum Chordata; class Aves; order Bucerotiformes; family Rhinopomastidae; genus Rhinopomastus; species Rhinopomastus cyanomelas. The sequence goes on from VXBP01008535.1 coordinate 144,175, forward strand.
CACACACACAATGTTAGGGGTGGGAAGGGACCTCTGAAGATCATCGAGTCCAACTCCCCTGCCAGAGCAGGACCAAAACTAGGGCAGATCACCCAGGTCTTACAAGCCTCTAGGGAAGGAGACTCCGCAACCTCTCTGGGGAGCCTGTGCTGAGGCTCTGTAATCCTCACAGTAAAGTTTTCCTCATATTAAGGTGGAATATCCTACGCTCAAGCTTGAATCCACTGCCCCTCATCCTATATTCCAGATCCTTCCAAGATCCTACAGATCACTGAGGCAGCTCTTAGCCAAACTGCTGCTGAACAACCCCTTCACCTGGGACTTTGAGAACTCAAGACCTAGCAGAGATGCATGCACACACTTTGTGAAGAGAGGAGCTGCTCCAGGCAGGAACAAGACCACTGCACTTCTACGTGGCAGAAGCAACTAAGCGGAGTAAGCAAAAGCACAGGGGGATCAGCCCTCAGCAGAATCCCTGTTGGGCAAGGAATTGTGGAAATGCCAAAGCAAACGGTGAGCAACGAGGACTCAGATGCTGGAGACTTCTTCACCAACAGGCTGTTGCCAAGTCGGAAAAGTTGTCTGTTATGGCACCTAATCACTTCCCCTGGTTTTCCACACTGCCCCATGGTCTGTGTGCTGTAGCCTGGGAGCCAGAGGAAGGGCAAGCCCTCATCATAATCACTCAGAGAGGTGTACCCTGCTTTGCTCTGAGCTGGCAGCTTCAGATGGCAGTGCCCCTTGCTCCTTGCTTGTAAGGGTTAATTGCTACCTGCTTTTACAACTAGCTTGGGGACATTTACATAAGCTGAGGTCATGCCTCCAGCTGCTGTACAGCCAGATGCTTGGAAGAGATGCTCCAGCTGATTTAAATATGAGGTTTTGATATGAACATCATACCTGGAAAGCTTTTAGGATCAGGTTTTACTGGGTTGATCACAATGAGGTAATAACCAGTATGATTGGTGTCCAGTAGGGTGAAGGTCCAAACACTTTGCCATGAGGTTTCTAGTGCATTTGCTTTGCAAGCTGAGAGAGAAATCCCTAATAAAACTCTTCTAAAATCACACCAGAACTCCTACCATTTCCTGTGATATGGAGACAACTGTGAGCTGCTGCAGTCCCACAAACTCACACGTGGTGAGCCCATCAAAGTCTTACCTGCAGCACATTATAACTTCTGGGTTGCAGGCTCCACATCAAGTTTCTTCCTCACTGCAGCTGCAGTCCTGCCTCCCCATTAGTTATCACTGTCTACTGATAAAGGCTATTGTCTTATCAGCTAATAGTGAGCAATTTAGAAGTAACATGATTGCTTACATACTGTAAGTACAATGCTGCTACACCCATGAACCTTCCCATCTAAACACCTACCTCAGGCATCAGCGGACCAAGAGCAGCCAGGTGGGCTTGAAATGTCTCCAGAGATGGAGACTCCACAAGCACCCTGGGCAGCCCCTTCCAGTGCTCTGTCACCCTCACTGTGAAGAAGTTCCTTCTCAGGTTGATGCGGAACCTCCTATGTTCCAGCTTACAACCATTGCCCCTTGTCCTATCACTACATGACACCGAGAAAAGCCCAGTGCCATCCTCCTGACACCCACCCTTTCTGTATTTATCAGCATTACTGAGGTCACCCCTCAGTCTCCTTTTTTCCAAGCTGAAGAGACCCAGCTCCCTCAGCCTTTCCTCATCAAGGAGATGCTCCCCTCCTTTCATCATCTTTGTTGCTCTGCACCGGACTCTCTCCAGTGGGTTCTGTGTCCTTCTTGAACTGAGGGGCCCAGAATTTCTCCAGATGGAGGATGCATGCAGTGTTATATTAGAAAATAAACCTGCCCTTTGGTTGAAATCTGTAGACAAACTCAGAACATCTTTTAATTTTACTGATTTATTTCCTTTATAAGCAGATAGTGCTGCTGCATGGCCCCTTCTGGTGCCTACACAAGTCACCTCATTTCTTATGTTTACTTGCTTCCTGGGTCACACCCCAAGGAGAAGCAGAAATTCTAGGGTACTTAGAGTACCTAAGGTACTTGGAGTGTCTGAGATGTTAGTATTTAGAACCTAGAATTCAGCATTGTAGTATTTTTGACAGCAAGTGCTAGAAATATTTGAGAAAACCACATTGACTTTGTGCAATGCTCTTTCCTTAAAATTTTGCTGAACCTTTCAGAATGAACAGGTGACTGAAAAGCAAAGGGCTACAGTGAAAGAAAGGTCAGAGGGAAGCATTAAGGAAGCCTTCCCAGCAGTAAATTAGTCACTTGAATACATAACCTAGGATTGCCACGGAAGTTTAAGGCACAGGTTAGACAAACACATCACATCACAGACAATTCAACTAGAAACAGGAGGTTTGTCTGGCTGACCTCAGAGGCTCCCTCCACCCCTATTTTCCACAAATCCAGCAGCAATACTTTCAGAATCTTAGTCCTGACCTGCACTCAGGTACAGCAGCAGTCCTGCTCAACCCCAAATCCTACTGCTTTTCCAATTCATCCAACTCCAAAAACACAGCACAGGACAGATTCCAGGACCCGCTCAGATGTTTCATCTGCAAGTTTCTAGTTCTCTGATTTAAGAAGGAATCACAGTCTTGTTCCCCAAGACCTTTCCACACAAACACATCCTGACTCTGGATTATTTTGCCTCTGTTTTTCTAATCCTGAAGAGCCACAGGCTGGTTCAGTGTGAGAGATCAGGACACCTGGGGTCACAGAATCACAGAACATTAGGGATTGGAAGGGACCTTGAAAGATCATCTAGTCCAATCCCCTTGCCACAACAGGATCTCCTAGATCCAGTCACACAGGAACATGTCCAGGTGGGTTTTAAATGTCTCCACAGAAGGAGACTCCACAAACCCCTGGGCAGCCCCTTCCAGTGCTCTGTCACCCTCACTGTGAAGAAGTTCCTTCTCAGATTGATGTGGAACCTCTTCTGTTCCAGCTCAGACCCATTACCCCTTGTCCTATCATTAGAAGACACTGAGAAAAGCCTGGCTCCATCCTCCTGACACTCACCCTTCACATATCAACATTAATGAGGTCACCCCTCAGTCTCCTTTCTTCCAAGCTAAAGAGACTCAGTCCTCCTTAAGTGGACCCAGGTACCAATTCAAGAGTTGAAAAAGCAACAGACCAAACAGCACATCCGAAGGAAGACCAGCTCCTCCTGTCCCACGAACATCCCACTCCACATATTTCATCGGGAACCAGCGAATGGTCAGAGTAACCAGTAACAACAACAAACCCCCTTTTCAACAGGAGCTAGAGTTTGCCTTCCAGGGATTTTTGTCTGTCTCTGGAGTGGAAACTAAAAGAGTAACTGATCATGAAAACATGATGATTTCAATTGTAATTTAGCAAACGAGACATTTAAGGGGGGTGTGCACGCTCCTCCTTGCTGTCCCATCTCCCCTGGTTTGAAAAGCAATGAGCCATCTGCAGGTGTTTGTGTATGAAACCCATTGCAGGGAAAACATTTGCACTACAGGACAGATAAGATAATTGGAACTGTGAGATAAGGTGGTTGACAGGGTGGAAGGAAGCTGCGCGGCGGCGGAGGAAAACCCATCCCCATGACTACTGGTCCTTTCTCCTCCCTGTGCGCTGCTGTTCGCCTCTTGCATTCCAGAGCTTGTTTCACTCCTCAGCAGCCTTTCTGCTGGAGGATTCGGTCACAGTGGGAACCAGGGAAACTGTGGTTTGTCTCAGAAAGAGAAGAAGGAAGAGTTTAGCTGCAGCTTGAGCAGCAGATGGCTTCGCTTTGGATTCTTTTCTCCGCAGAGGAGATGGGTTTGCTGGCTCCTTAATTCACCCAGAGCAGGAAAAGGAAAACTACTGAAGGCAGGGTGGCTATGACCTGAATTTTTCATCAGGTAAGAAGGCTGAAAATCCACAAAACTCTGGCAAAACTTCCTGAACTGTTTCTTGTAAAGGCTGCTGCATTCTGTGCATCCAGTGTGTGATACTGACTGGGAGGTATCCCCCAGACTTTATGTGTCTGTGCGGTACTCTGGAGCTTAACGAACGGATGGTGTTTGCCACCTAAGACATTTACTGGTCACTCTGAAGGGAAGGGGGTGTGCATCTTTAACAGAGGTGAGAGAACACTTAGGAAAGTCTTTTTACCACTCATTCTGTTCAGTCATGCTCTGAACTTTCCTCTGCTTGTGCTCATGCAGTAATGTTTCTGCACTTAGAGGAATGAAACGGCTCTGCCGAGTGGATGATAATTTCTTAGTGTTAAACTTTGCCGGGGCAGAGAGTCTTCCTCAAAATGGGTGGACAAGGGACTGAAGTAATTAGTTCTCTTATTAAACCCTTCAATCCAATTCTGCTCTCAGCTGTAGCTGCTCTTCAAGGGTGTTGGTTCTGCTAATTCCAGCTTTGAAAAACGCCCCTCGGTATTGGAACAGAGCTCAACAGGCTGCAGTGAGTACCAGTGTTACCTTATTTCTCTAATGCTGTGGATACTCCAGATGTTTCAACAGTTCTTGCATGGCCAAGGAAAGGTTGAAATTGCCTTGCTGGAGCACTGGAACAGGCTGGGGTTGTGGAGTCTCCTTCTCTGAAGATGTTTAAGACCTGCCTGGATGTGTTCCGGGGTGACTTGGTCTAGGGGATCCTGCTGTGGCAGGGGGATTGGACTGGATGGTCTTTCGAGGTCCCTTCCAATCCCTAATGTTCTGTGATTCTATGACATGTACTAAGGCTACACCTTTTAAGTCACTCTATAAATCAAGCAGTCACAAGAAATCAGTCTTCTTCCTGACAAAAAGGACAGCGTAGGTGATCAGCGTGCCTAGAGCTGATGTAGGGAGTGACCTGGCTAGGAGGGCTTCTCCTCACCAGCAGAAAATATCAAAGAAGCCCTACCACCCCACAGAATTCTTGGGAGAAGGCATTCAGCACTCACTATCAAACAGTGGTGTGCAACCACGGATAAATAAGCAAGCATGGCAAACAGTGCATCAAATACCTCCCTTCTGGCTCAGCCTCATGTCCTTGGAGCCCCAACAGCTTCTCCTGCAAACACGAAAAGCAGGGAGGAGCAGATCTTGTCTTTTAAGGTGTCCTGCTTCCAAGCCAGGTGTCCTGCTAACACTTGATCTCTTCTCAAAGGGCAGGACTGGATCTGTGACTACAGCGAATGCCACGGGCAGTGCAAAGACAAAGATCTCCCTTGGCATGAAGCAGACAGACTTTAGAATGTACACAAGTGGCACTAAAGCCCATCAGGGCAACATTTTCCACTGTCTGGCCACCTGCCCTTCCAGCACAGGCAGCCCAGCGTGTGCCCAGTCCTGCCGGGCAATTAGCGCTGCTCCAGGGTGTTAATTCCAAGCTGTTCATTGCCTGAAGGTGCTGTTGCCCAGACACACCACAGGTTTTTGCAGGGTGTGACTGTACAAGCTCCAGAAGCCCTTTCATTTCTCCTGGATTCATTAGGAGAAGAGTTTTTCCAAGCTGCTGCACACACAGTAGGGTTCAGGGCTCTTGTTCTTACCCTACTGGAGTGGGGACACCTGCGAGGGACTACAAAGTCTATTGGAGCCATCAGACTTCAATAGCTTTGCAGTGTGATCGTACAGGTTCCCACGCCACCCCCTCAGCACATCCTCCTCTCTCCACAGGCTGTCAGCACTATGGTATTTATTACTAGGGATGAAGAATGACCACCTTCCAGCTAGTTCTCCAGTAACTCCTACTTCAAAAGGGATTTAAGGTGAGTTAGAGATGAGTTGTGAGAGATACAGGTCTATAACACACTCATCTTTCAGGTTTAAAATTAACCCTTTACCTCATTTTTTTCCTTTCCCAGGTTGGAAACAGCCTCTTCCTGACCAGAAAGCTGGTGAGCCTTTGATTTAAGATCAACTTTTTAATTCAGTGATAAATTCAAACCCACCAAGATATCCTGCTGAACCTAACTCTTCCCAGCAATATTAGTTATTCAGTGATAAATTCAAAGCCATCAAGATGTCCTGCTAAGCCTAACTCTTCCCAGTAATACCAGTTATTCAGTGATAAATTCAAACCCACTGAGATGTCCTGCTGAAGCTAACTCTTCCCTTTAATGTTAGTTTCATGACAACAGATTGGTACAAATCTCAGCTTTTCCTTGACACCTGTTTAAGTTAGAACTGAAAGAAGAATCAGCTCTGTGTTGCGTTTCACCAGAGGAAGTTTGGGTGGTATCATCTGTCGAACCTGTACAAGGGTGACTGCTGTGTGGGGAAATGAGATGACATTTGGCATCTACTGATATGAAACCAGTGTGTGTGTAGCCCAGATGTAGTCTTGGCTTGGGTTACAGCGCTCTCAGATGAGGCTGAGGGAAGAGGACATGTTATCTGTAACACAGAGGCAGGACAGAAAACGCCCTTAGAGGTGTGATTCCTGGAGATGCTGAGTGTCACCTGAGCTCAGGCACACAGCGTTTTCTGAAGCCAGAGGGATTTGGTGTGTTAGCTCATGGTGCTCTGTAGTTCTGGAGAAAATGTGTGTGATGTCTAGGCCAGTGATGGCACTCTTCTTTTTTCTTTGCTGATAATACAAAGGCAACCGATTATCATCACTGGAATTCCTTAGACCTTCAGCTGAGACAGATCTTAACATTTGATTTCGAAAAGCAAAGTTTATCTGCAGTTGATAAGAGGATGTGTGTGAAAATGTTCATGTGAGGTTAATCAGAGTGATCACTGCTGTTTCTTAAGCATCACAGTCAGGTGCTGTTGGGGCAGCACCTCTGAAAGAAGCGTCGACCTCCTTCCAGCTAATCACAGAACATTAGGGATTGGAAGGGACCTTGAAAGATCATCCAGTCCAATCCCCCTGCCACAGCAGGATCACCTAGATCAAGTCACACAGGAACACATCCAGGAGGGTTTAAACATCTCCAGAGAAGGAGACTCCACAACCCTCCTGGGCAGCCCCTTCCAGTGCTCTGCCAATACTAAACTAATACTAACCACTAATACTCAACTCTGGTGCTTTTAGAATCATAAGGGATTGGAAGGGACCTCGAAAGATCATCTAGTCCAATCCCCAGTGCTGTAATTAATCAAACTTGCCCCAAACTTTAAGGACACGAACGACAAGGACAGCCCATAGTAGCCACTTGCAGAGCTCCGTGCAAAGTACCTGCTAAATAACACAAGGTTCTGTCCCTAGGGTGGGCGATGCTTCACGATGGACAAAGCCATTCCACATCCCAGTGAGTTTCTGCTTAACCAGACCCTCTCTAACACTAGCTACTCCCAGTTCCTGAACTTCGACACGTGCCGGCTCTCCTTCCTGGCAGAATTCCTGCTCATCACAGCCTACACGCTAGTCACAGTCGTGGGGCTTTTTGGAAACCTCTGCCTGATCGTGATAATCAAGAGACAGAAAGAAGCTCGGAACGTTACCAACGTTCTGATCGCCAACCTCTCTTTGTCGGACGTCCTGATCTGCATCATGTGCATCCCTGTCACCACCGCCTACACCCTAATGGACTACTGGGTGTTCGGGGAAGCCCTCTGTAAAATCACTTCTTTCACACAAAGCCTGTCGGTCACCGTCTCCATTTTCTCCCTGGTGCTGATTGCTGTCGAGAGGTATCAGCTCATCGTGAACCCCCGCGGCTGGAAGCCTAGCATTTCACACGCCTACTGGGGAATTCTTCTCATCTGGGGGTTTTCCCTCATCATATCCACCCCTTTCTTAGTATTTCACCAAGTAACTGACGAGCCCTTCAAACACCTATCTTTCCACAGTGATGTCTACAAGAACAAGGTTGCCTGCATCGAGGCTTGGCCATCTCTTACCGAACGGCTCGTTTTCACCACCAGTCTGCTGGTTTTCCAGTACTGCTTCCCACTGGGGTTTATCTTCATCTGCTACCTGAGGATATTCGTGCGTCTTCGAAGGAGACCCGGTAAACTAGACAGGCTGAGAGAGAACGAGAGCAGGCTCCGCGAAAACAAGCGGATTAACATGATGCTGATCTCCATCGTCGTGACTTTCGCAGCCTGCTGGCTGCCGCTCAACATATTCAACGTTGTCTTTGACTGGAACTACGAGGCGCTGATGAGCTGCCATCACAACCTGGCCTTTACCATCTGCCACCTCGTGGCCATGATCTCAACATGTATCAACCCCATTTTCTATGGGTTTCTCAACAAGAACTTTCAGAAGGATCTGGTCGTATTAATTCACCACTGCAGATGCTCAGCATCACAAGAGGAGTATGAGAGCATCGCCCTTTCCAATCTGCAAACCGATGCATCGAAGGGATCGCTGAAACTAAACAACCCCCCTGTGGACATCTAACATAAGCCAACAGCAGTTTCCAACGCTCTGTACTTGGCTGCAGATGACCTCTTTCTGGAGGTCTTGATCATGTTACTGCTGGATTTAGGGGAAGACTTTGCCATTCACTTGGGCAAAACCAGGATTACGCTCCCATGCCACGCTCTTCTGACAGCATTACTGCCAACAAACCACTTCAGAGAGTCCTGAGGGTCAACAATACTGAATTATAGACACCTTTCTTTTTTAATCCACAGTGAGATTAAACCAGTATCACAGAACATTAGGGATTGGAAAGGCCCTCGAAAGATTATCGAGTCTAACAGCCCCAACCACAGCAGGATCACCTTGTAGTCTCAAAAAAATACTTCCATTTCAGCCACCGATGCTGTTGCCCTCCCTGTGCACGTGGCTTCATCCAAGCAAGCCAAGAACACCGTGGCAAGTCTGACTTTATCAGCCTCTTTAGAGGCTGCTTCACAGCCTTTTGCTTTCCAGCCCTACACTGTTCTTGCCTCTGCAAGGTTTAAACTGTGGTTTGTAAGCAGCTCACGCTGTGAAGAAAGCTGTTCCATCACCTTCCTTTTAGCCCCAGCAAACAGTTTGCTTTGGTTTAGTACCAGTGCAGCCTAGACACTCTACTTTAACAAGGAAAAGGACCAGAGGTGGGGTTCACTTCTCGCTGCACTGCAAATTCCACTCGGGCTGATGCTGTTCAACATGAGACACGCACTTAGCGGTTCTCCTGAAAGCATCGTGTTCTGCTCCAAACCACCAGCTGAGATCATGGCTTTCTCTGATGCCCTTAAAACAGAGCTTTTAGAATCTCCATTATCAAGCAAGCATGTTAGTAAATGTTGGATTAGCTCCTTACCCAGCTTATAGGATCCTCTTGGAGCAGACAGTAGCATTTCTACACTGGCCAGTGCCCACCCCTGAGGCAGATGTGGTTGTTTCTGCTGGACTGTGTTTGCAAATAGCTTCCTCTGTAGCAGAGCACACGCCTCAAGGTGCAGCAGCCAAACACAACTTCTCTCAGATTAAGACATTTCAAAAAACACTTTCCAGTCTGGCCATTGAAGAGTGATCGAGCACATTTCTGCCCTCAAGTTGTGTCAGGAGAGGTTTAGACTGGACCTTAGGATGAAGTTCTTTCTAAAAGAGTGGCTGGGCACTGGACCAGACTGCCCAGGGAGGTGGTGGAGTCCCCATCCCTGGAGGTGTTTAAAAACCAAGTAGCTGGAGCACTTGAGGCCGTGGGGTTAGGGAGCTGCTGGGATGAGGGCTGGACTTGATGATCCTGGAGGCCCTTTCCAGCCGTAATGACTATGATTCTTCATCCACGCTACAGCACCAATACAGAGAACCAGTTCATACTGGGTTTTTTTAATGCAACCATTAGAACACCTTAGTCAATGAGTCACCATGCTTGAGCTGTTCAAGTTAAACACAGTTACCTACATTGCTATAGCCCCTTCTTTTTCAGTCCCTAGAACCAACCTTGTTTTAACACCTGCATGTAAAATCCCTTGCAAATGAGTCTCTACCCATTTTCCAATGTCCCACTTAATAAAAAAGAGTGACTACTTGATGATGATCCAGCTACGATGGAACTTACCTCAAGGCTATAAAAACCTCTTGGGTAGAGACCATCTTCTTCCGTAGCCACCCAGTCCATCTCTTGTTCTGTCACCACAGCATCAATGCAAACCGTGTGTATTGCGCTGCTTCTCAGAGGAGCTCCGTGCCGAGAGCCTCACGAGCTCTGCAGACACGCTGGATGCTGAGTGCTTCCCGAGTCACACTGAGCAAAAAGGCTTCGCTGAGATGTCGAGCCTGATGCCATCGAAGCTGTAAGGGTTCAACAGAGTGGAGACGGCAGAATCAGCGTCACCGTAATCACTCCAGCGACAGGTATGGACGAGCTTTGGTATCACTGAGCATTTCACTCCCTTTACAGCAGATATCCCAGATGAGAAGCAGGGTGCACAGATCACAGAAGGAAAACCAGGAGACACAGAAATACCCAATATAGGCCAGTGATCAGGCTGCTGGCACTGATTACAGCTAATTAACCCCATTAACTCCACCACGGGCTCCTGTATTGCTGATACTGACCATCTGCTAGTCCAGTGCTACATGTGTTTAGCCAAGGAGAAGGCAGTACCAGGGGATGTCACCGCTGACACACGGTGTTTAATCTGTGTGCCCGGGCCAAGCTTTGGTGATGGAGGTGGTTCCATCAGTGAGAGCCCAGGGAAATAAAGTGATTCATCATCTCCACTTGCAAACCTGATCCAGGACTTTCACTGGCAATTCCAGTAGCCACACACAACGGCAGCCAGTGCTGGCAGGTCTTGCACTGAGCAGAGTGTTTCACCAAATTAGGGTGACATTGCAGGGTTGTCACCTGGATTTCACCAAGTGTGGAGCACAAACCTCCACCACCACCCTCCTCATTTGTAAACACACTGTTTACAGCGACAGGGTCCATGCTGGAAGCATCTTGCAGCACAGGACAGTCACTATATAATTTATCAGTCTTAGCCACAAGAGTTGAGATTGCTCTCAGTTCTCAGCAAACATCCCAGCAGGTAGCATCTGAATCAGGCCCAGCAGAGATTCCCACGTGTGCATTTGCCCTCAGTGGCCCCCATACTAGTGTTCCCATCCCCTAGCCGTGCCCAAGGGCACTCAGTTTTACAGCAGAGAAGGTTTTAGTCCCAAGTGGTGTGAAGACAGCCACAAAATGCACATCAGTCTAACTGATGCGGTCAGTGGGCGGCAGAAACGCCATGACCTTAGGAGAAGGGGAGGGATGCTGCTGGATGGTCCCCCCTTTACTGTATCTCCCTGCAGGTGCCTGGGCAGTGCATTAAGCAGCTAAAAAGGAAGGTTGCAATTGCTTTTTGTAACAGCATCTGCTCCTGGCAGCCTGATCAGAGGTAACCAATCAATTTTTGCAGCCTGAATCTTGGCGTGAGAGGGCTCTTCGTTACCAGGTGGAAGCTCTCCTGAGCAATGAGACCGCTTCAGAATCGAACGAGACTAATAACACTCATGCCTTGATTTCTTCTCATTCCCTCCTTACCCTTCCATTTGACTCGAGTGCTGATGCTCCATTTCTGCTCCGAGCAGTCCATTATCGAGCGTCTCCTTTCCTAACGGCGCACTTTCCGAAATCACTGCCAAGCGCACTGAGTCTCACGGGTCTGGCAGACGTCGCCCCGCACGCGCCGTGTGTTCTCCCGTTACGGCCACTGGCTTTCTGTGCGCTCTGATGGGTGAGGGGCTTGGTTCTGACAGGAATAAGAACAAGGAGACGCGGCTTCTGCTGAGTACACAAGAGATGTGGACCCAGCGCGGTGCGTCGCAGCGATGTACATACTGTGCGACGTGTGACAGCTAAAGACTGACCCGAGTCTTCGTATTAAACTGACAAATGGTCCCTGTGCTGTAATGCTGATGACTTTTCCTTTATCACAGAATCATTAGGGATTGGAAGGGACCTCGAAAGATCATCCAGTCCAATCCCCCTAAAACAGCAGGATCACCTAGACCAAGTCACACAGGAACATGTGCGGGTGGGTTTTAAACATCTCCAGTGAAGGAGACTCCACAACCCCGCTGGGCAGCCTGTTCCAGTGCTCCATCACCCTCACTGTGGAGAAGTTCCTNTCTCTGTATCTTATTGCCTTGCTCTGACTGTTGTTACTTGATGCAACCAGCTGAGGCTCACCGGAGAGCAGAAACATGGGGTTAACCATGGGAAGGCTGGCGGGGGACCCTGAACTCAGAACACTACCCACAGTGATGGCTTTTTCAAAACCTGCATCACAGAATCACAGAACATCAGCGACTGGAAGGGACCTGAAAAGATCCCCTAGTCCAAGCCCCCCTCCACAGCAGGATCCCCTAGATCAAGTTGCCCAGGAACATGTCCCAGAGGGTTTTAAACATCTCCAGAGAAAGAGACTCCCCAGCCTGCCTGGGCAGCTCGTCCCAGCACTCAGAGCTTTGCTCAAGTGGTTCATTCATGTAGACCAGAGCGATGTGTTTGTAACTATCCTTGTACATGAGTGTCTCTGCATGTGTTTGTGTTTCGTGCTTTAACTGTGAGCACATCCAGCTAGAGTGTCAGATACTCAGAAGGGCGTTTGCTGTGAAGGAGTCTGCTGAACAGAGCTCAGCTGGTCAGTGCCTGTGGACAGCAGCTGTGTGTTATTCAAACACTTGGGTTCCTCTCCCCTCCTGACAAATAAATATTGCCCTGTGCAGAACTGCTACGCTGTCTGGCCTCCTGTAATCTCGATAGCACAGTTCTCATACAATCAGTTCTGGAACCTGCTTTAAGCTCTTCACATGTTCACTTACTACATAAACAGACACCAGTGAAAAATGAGGTGCTGGCTGCTTCCAGGAGATGGTCAGGTGGACTGCAGAGGCACTTAGTGGGACCTCAGAGATCTCATGAACACAAACCAACACTGTCCTTTAAATTCTATGCTAAGAAGACACTTTAAAACGTTCCACAATGGCAACCTTAGAATTATCTTGTCTGCTGTCACTCATTTTTAAACAAGGCTCCTTTGGCAGCAGCTTGATTTCCACGCAAACACACTGACTGGTGTCTTTTATTTCATTTCAGAGGCTTTGCTGTTAGTCACGGGTGATTTGCATAATGTGATGGAATTGGCACCTATGTGGGGCTCTCTCTCTGCAGAAACTTGTTAATTCATGTAGATGACAGGGCTGGAACAGCTACATCACAGAATCACAGAACATTAGGGATTGGAAGGGAACTCAAAAGATCATCTAGACCAATCCCCCCTGCCACAGCAGGATCTCCTAGATCCAGTCGCACAGGAACATGTCCAGGAGGGTTTTAAATGTCTCCAGAGAAGGAGACTCCACAACCTCCCAGGGCAGCCCCTTCCAGGGCTCTGTCATCCTCACCACAAAGAGGTTCCTTCTCACATTGATGTGCAAACTCCTATGTTCCTGCTCACTCCCATTGCCCCTTATCCTGTCATTGGGTGCCACTGAGCAGAGCCTGGCTCCATCCTCCTGACACCCACCCTTTCCATATTTATAAACATTAGTGGGTCACCTCTCAGGCTCCTTTGTTCCAAGCTCAAGAGATCCAGCTCCCTCAGCCTTTCCTCAGCAGGGAGAGGTTCCACTCCCTTCATCATCTTTGTGGCTCTGCACTGGCCTCTCTTCAGCAGCTCTGTGTCCTTCTGCAACTGAGGGGCCGCGAACTGGACACAAGATTCCAGATTTGGTCTCACCAGGCCATTCTTTCAACAAAGAATGTCTCCTAGAGACAGAAGAAGCTCTTGAAGGCTCTGAGTGGCTCAGATTTCCCTGGCACACACTTCTGTAGGTGCTGCTGCACAGCATCCACCTCCACAGACTCCCAAGTCACTGTGACATTTCCCCAGCACATTCACATCTCTCTCTCCACTTCAATACAGGTCAAAAGATTTGTCTAATAACCAGCAACAGAATTACTCCTTTGGGCACTAAAATGATTTGGTAGAGCTGTGTCAGATGATCTAATCCTTTAGTTTCCATCCTGAAGCATCTCAGGCTCTGCCACCATTATCACTTGTAAAAACCACCCCATGTCTGCAGTCCCATAAGTAGTTTGCCAGTGGAAGTGAATTAATCCCCATTAGATTGTTGGGTTGGTCTGGGGTTTGGGTGGGGTGTTTCAGGGGGTCTAGGGGTGTTATTTGTGTTCTGATTGTTTTTCAAAGAGAGGCAACCACTGGCTTCTCACACATGAGAAATAAATCCAGGCAGGAGTAATAAGCAAAAGGTTTTGCATGGATTGAAACAAGAAGACCCCAGAACAGCCCTCTTGGGTCTCTCCAGAGCCCACTGTCTCATTCTTCTGGAATCTTCCTCAACAAAATTATCAAGGATAATAAATAAATATGAATTGCCACCTCTTTCAAGTAAGCCTGCAGCAGCTTAACTTAACAGCAACTGCTGCCTCATGGTCCTTACCCACTGCCACGGCCTCTTGGACAAGTTCTGCTGCTGAAGGAGCTCCTTTTGGCTGCAGAAACGAGTGGCCAGCAGCCTGGGATTTGGGGAAGGTTCTTCACCCTGAAGTGGCAGGGAAAGAGCTGAGCTTTATGGAGTGGGACAAACACTCAGAGGTGCTCAGGGCCTGGAAAAGACTCAGAAGATTCTGCAAGATAATGAAGACACAGTTTAGAAGCCTCAGAGAAGATTGCAATGGTATGAAGCTACTCATTTGTGTTTAACTCAATACACAGTGGCAACCATCCGGGCTTTCAGAGAAAATAAATCTACTCGAGCATCACAGGCTATTTTTTTGAACAGATAAAAGGGCACAGGAACCAGTTCATATTAAACTAGGAGATCAATCCACATATCTACTGCAGCCGTGCCTGCAGAGGTCAGAAACGTGGGCTCTCCCTGAAGGAACACAAAGCCATCGGTGCCTAAGACACTAGCAAGGGACCCTAAACCTGAAGACTTTTAGGTCTTACAGCAAAGAGCCCACAACCACAGGCTGCTCTCAGAACCACACCTCACATATTCATAAACATTAATGGGGTTTCCCCTGAGTGTCCTCTTCTCCATGATAAACACCCCCAGCTCCCTCAGCCTCTCCTCACCAGAGCTTCCCTGCTGTCCTTTCCCCAGCCTCATTGCTCCTCCAGCCCCTCAATCTCTTTCTTGAAGTGAGGGCTCCAGTACTCAAGGGGAGGCCTCACCAGTGCCCAGCACAGGGGAAGAATTACATGCAGACACTGAGAACATTATGCAAGAAAACCCCAGCAACCACGTGAGCCCAAACATCCTTGTGTCTTCATTCACTGAAATACAGGACAAACCAAATATTTCAAGGGAAAATTAGGGTTCAGAGAATCACAGAACATTAGGGATTGGAAGGGATCTTGAAATATCATCCAGTCCAATCCCGCTGCCACAGCAGGATCACCCAGACTAAGTCACACAGGATCATGTCCAGGCAGGTTTTAAACTTCTCCGGAGAAGGAGGCTCCACAGTCCCCCTGAGCAGCCCCTTCCAGTGCTCTGTCATTCTCACCGTGAAGAAGTTCCTTCTCTTACTGATGTGGAACCTCCTGTGTTCCATCTGACACCCACTGCTCCTTGTCCTATCGCTAGATGACATTGAGAAGAGGTTGGCTCCATCCTCCTGACACCCACCTTTTATATATTTATAAACATCAATGAGGTCACCCTTCAGTCTCCTCCAAGCTGAAGAGACCCAGCTCCCTCAGCCTCTCCTCATAAGGGAGGTGCTCCACTTCCTTCAACATCCTCTCTGCTCTACTCTGGACTCCCTCCAGCAGCTCCATGTTCTTCTTGAACTGAGGGGCTCAGAACCTTTTCTGGAGACATTTAAAACCCACCTGGATATGTTCCTGGGCAACTTGGTCTAGGTGGTCCTACTCTGGCAGGGGGATTGGACTGGATGATCTTTCGAGGTCCCTTCCAGTCCCTAATGATCTGTGATTCTGTGAAAATGACCTTGTTTTGTTATTACTACCATTGGCTTTGCTGACTAATCAGTTTGCAGAGCTGGTCCTTCACCTCTTTCCTTAAGGAAAACACACTGTGGACTAGGATTCCAGGAGTCCTCAAGCTGGGCTGAAGGGCTGCGTGAGGTTAGTGCTAAAACACTTCCAGGGTGGGTTTGCACAGAGCGGATCTGCTGCAGCTGCACAAAAAGCTTTTGAGAGAACAGCAACAGCAGGTCCTGAACAAAAACAGGCTACGAACAAAGAAGAAGTCAAACCAGTCAGATTTAAATAATCAAGAGTTACACTGCATCTGCTGCTAGGAAATTATAGCTGTTGCTTGTGTTCCTGGAAAAGCTCAGGGAAAGGCAACTGCTACTTGAATAATTAAGGCGGCTTTAGAAAGACACAGAACGACCCAAGCGTTGAGGATGGGAAAGTACCACTTGAGATCATCTAGTCTAACCCCTCCTGTGCTCACTATGATAAAATGCTTCTTCAGAAGTGTAATTGTGAACTTACCTAATTAAAACTTCAGCAGGAAACTGCTCCTGGGGGAGCTGGACACAGAGGAACCGTCAGGGGAGCAGCACATCGCTCTCCATGGGCAGCTGGGTCTGGCTCTGCTTCACTATCTTCCCACCACAGAGACCAGAGCTGCTGATGAAGCAGGATTTGTCCAGACAGATCTGCAAGGCAAAAGGTAGTTTGATATAGGTGGGTTTTGTTGTTTTTTCACCTCACAGACCCAGCTAGGTCTGAAATCCATGGAAATTAGCTTCCTGCCCACTTCATCTGCAGGATCCTGGTGGGTTTGGAAATTAATGTTTCAGTACATGGTGCAGATAGAGAAAAAGAGACCAGCAGATCTGTCTTAGATGACCAGATTCCAGCAAACTGCTGCTATCTATGTTTTATACCAACTATGTCTGGAGGATGCTCATCAAATGTGATCTTTGGGAATAGATGCCCATCTTCCATGCTGCCTGTATTGGATTTACCCTTTGACTGGTCCTTGGGGCAGGTATCACTGCCAGGCCACCTTCAACACAACCAGATTAGCACTGTGTTTACTCTAAGAGCTGAAGCCTTGGTGTGGTGATGAATCAAACACTCAGCATTGAAATGAGATCCCCTGAACAGCATCCTTGGCCCCCCATTTCCAGCCCCATCTTGGAGAGGACCCTGCTCACCATATGGTGCTCCTGCTACGCCTGCGCTATTTCTAGCTTCAAACACTGGAATTGGAACAGACAGGTTTAAAAATAAGGCTCTGATCCTGTCAAGGCGTCTGCTGACCACCCCATGGACCTTTTGTTCACTGGTAGTGGGATCAGAACTGTGACATGGAGCTGCTGGAGGGAGTCCAGCACAGAGCAACGAGGATGATGAAGGAAGTGAAGCACCTCCCTGATGAGGTTGAGGCTGAGAGAGCTGGGTCTCTTTAGCTTGGAGAAACACAGACTGAGGGGTGACCTCATTAATGTTGATAAATATGTGAAAGGGGGGTGTCAGGAGGATGGAGCTCAATGACATCTAGTCATAGGACAAGGAGCAATGGGTATCAGCTGGAACACAGGAGGTTCCACATCAATATGAGAAGGAACTTCTTCCCAGTGAGGGTGACAGAGCACTGGAAGGAGCTGCCCCAGGGAGGTTGTGGAGTCTCCTTCTCTGGAGACATTTAAAACCCACCTGGATGTGTTCCTGTGCCACTTGATCCAGGGGATCCTGCTGTGGTGGGGAGGTTGGACTAGATGATCTTTTGAGGTCCTTCCAATCCCTAATGTTCTGTGACTCTGTGATTCTTTAGGTGATGCCTGTCAGTCCCTTCATCATACAGGTTCACACACTTCGCTCTTCCTCACCCGATTCCTTAGACCTACCTGTCCCCTCACTGCTGTCTCTGCTGCTTTCCTTGCAACCCTATGTGCCTGGATTTGAAGGTGCTTTGACTCTGTTATTTATCCAGGTGGGAAGAAAGAAACCTACTCTCTAGACAATGAAACAAGTTTTTCACTTCTTGAAACCCTGATTCCACCATTTCCCCGACAGCCACCATCAGCACAAGGTGCCAGCTTCTACAGCCCAACAAGATCTCCCGAGGAGCGGCCAGCACTGTGTCCCCACAGAATCACAGAATCATTAGGGATTGGAAGGGACCTCAAAAGATCATCTAGTCCAATCCCCCTGCCACAGCAGGATCATCTAGACCAAGTCACACAGGAACATGTCCAGGCGGGTCTTAAACATCTCCAGTGAAGGAGACCCTGCACCCACCTCCCACTCTGGTGGAAAATGAGACAACTCTTTCCCATGTGAGGTTGCCCTCACCCAGCATCAGCTTTAGGCAACCCCAAGGGGACACGTATACCTTCGGCACTGACATTAGTCCAGTTTCCCAAGCCAGATGTTCCAGCATCCTCCCACCCTCACAGGAAAGAATTTGTTCCACATGTCCAACCTCAATCTCCTCTCTTCAAGTCTGGAACCCTCTCCCCTTGTCCTCTTGCTACCACCCATGTCAAAAGCCCTCCCCTAGCTTTCCTGCAGTCCCCTTCAGGTATTGGAAAGGTGCTAGAAGGTCACCTGGGAGCCTCACTTCTCTAGGCTGAACAAACCCAACCTGCTCAGCCTGTCCTCACAGGGAGGTGCTCCAGCCCTCTGCCACTGGTGCACACAGCCAGACTCATGATATCAACGACTTTAGACAGCTGGGTTCATACATCACGTGCTGAGCTTTGCTCATGAGCTGCCTGCACAGTTCCACCCTCACGCTCACCGTCCTCCTAGTAAACCTGACGTTTTCCCTTACTTCCTCCTGGTGGCCACCACGTAAATGTGCAGAGTCTGAATTTACAGGCTTTTCTCTTTGCTTAGTTTGGAAAAGAAGGTTGAAGAATAACCAACATTCTTTCCCCATCTCACTCATTTATTCACAGGATCACAGAACACTAGGGATGGGAAGGGACCTCAAAAGATCATCTAGTCCAACCCCCCTGCCAGAGCAGGATCAGCTAGACCAAGTCACACAGGAACATTTATTGTATTGACATGCTGTCTTTTTATCTCTGGAGACCAGAGCCAACGTTCCAACTCAGTCACAAGCCTCAGGGACATTGCTATTAATTACCTGTCCCCATCATAAACTGCTAATGCACAGTCTGCCATCGTTAGCCACTGTTTGGCCAAGGCAGCGGCTTGCACTGGTCATACCCACAGCACACACTGGGTTGGGCAAGTCAGAGACTGCAGCAACCACCTGCAGAAGGCAGGAGGATTGTTCACTTTTTAGCAGAAGAACCCGTTCAACACAAGGTGTACGAGCAGTGGTTCTCTCACGGGCAGACCTCGCGGTGGTGTTTGATGGGCACGAGCCCTGCAGAAAATCAGCAGCTTTGGATTTGATTGAATCGGATTCATTTTTAGCACTAAAATCCTTCTCTGCCAGGTGGCTGGCATGTGGCCATTTAGAAACCAGAAGGTAGCAGAAGCACACCAAAGTCCTCAGTGTAGTTCACCGAGTGCCCTTCTCACCCACAGCCCTGCCAATGTTTGGTTTGGGGCACCTAGTACGAGGAGGACATGGTGATGCTGGACTGTGTCCAAAGAAGGACAACGATGCTGGTGAAGAGCCTGGACAATAGGTCTGACAGGGAGACACTGAGACAACTGAAGGTGTTTAGCTGGAGAAAAGGAGGCTGAGGGGAGACCTGATTGTTTTTTACAGCTACCTGAAAGGAGGGTGCAGAGAGGTGCGGGTTGGTCTCTTTCCCACTAGCAATAGAACAAGAGGAAATGGCCTCAAGTTGTGCCAGGGGTTGGACATCAGGAAAAATTTCTTCCCTGACAGGGTGATTAGGGATTGGAACAGCCTGTCCAGGAAGGAGGTAGAGTCACTGATCTTGGAGTTGTTCAAAAAATGAGTAGATGTGGCCCTAGGGGTCATGTTGCCAGATGATGGGGTCAGGTTGCCAGTTAGATTGGATGATCTTGTAGGTCTCTTCCAACCTTAATGATTCTACGATCTTTGGGTCTTCCTCATCATCATTTAACTGGGGTCAGTGAGAAAGATGCAGAGGGAAACTGAGAGTCTGGCTCTGCATCAGCAGGGGACAGAGAGCTCTGCAAATCCAGCTCAACCACAGCCACACTCGTGTTTGTCACGTCCCTTCAGCACAGGTGATGCTGCAGCTTACACAAGCAGGGCAACGGCATTCTGTCCTGTTTATGCCAGGCTACCTGCTGGCTAACATTTGCCAGAATGTCACAGGGAAAGGAAAAAACAGGGCTCCTTAATTACAGCCCTTCTGTTGCTCGACTCGGGGGTTTTATTAAAAGGGAAAAAAGCTGATTAGCTGCTCCCAACAAGTGAACTTGTGGAGATTGATTCTTCAAGTGATTAGCAGCACAAACACGTGTTTTCACGACTCACAATCTCTGCATCTCTATCCAAGACCTATCTTCAGCAACCAGGGAAGGGTCACAGAGGGACAGTTAACAGCCAGTACTAGTAAATGCTTTACTAACACTGATCTGAAAACCTCTGCTGCCACTGGCTTTCCACAGTCTCACAGAACTGCAGAGCATTGGGGACTGGAAGGGACCTCCAAAGATCATCCAGTCCAACCCCCCTGCCACAGCAGGATCACCTATACCAAGTCACATAGGAATGTGTCTAGGCAGGTTTTAAACATCTCCAGAGAAGGAGACTCCACAACCACTCTGGGAAGCCCCTTCCAGTGCTCTGTCACCCTCACTGGGAAGCAGTTCCTTCTCATATTGATGTTGAACCTCCTATGTCCTAATTGACACTCATTGTCCCTTGTCCTATCATTAGATGACACTGAGAAGAACCTGGCTCCATCCTCCTGATGCCCACCTTTCACATATTTGTCAACATTGATGAGGTCACCCCACCTCTCAGGCTCCATTTTTCCAAGCTAGAGACCCAGCTCCCTCAGCCTTTCCCTATCAAGGAGATGTTCCACTACCTTCATCATCTTTGTAGATCTGTGCTGGACTCTCTCCAGCAGCTCTGTGTCCTTCTTGAACTGAGGGACCCAGAACTGGACACAAGATTCCAGATGTAGTATTACCAGAGCAGAGTAGAGGAGGCAGAGAACCTCCCTCCATCTACTACCCTCATTCTGATCCACCCCAGGATGCTGTTGGCCTTCTGGGTCACAAGGGCCCATTGCTGGCTCATGGTCACCCTGCTGCCCACCAGGACCCCCAGGTCCCTTTTTCCTACACTGCTCTCCAGCATTCTACACGAGTGTCCCACTTCCTTCACCATCTTTGTTGCTCTATGCTGGACACCCTCCAGCAGCAATGTGTCCTTCTTGAACTGAGGGGCCCAGAACTGGACACAACACTCCAGATGTGGTCTCACTAGTGCAGAGTAGAGGGGAAGAAGAACAATGACCAGTAACTGTTGGGGATGGGATGACCACAGACCACAGCACTGTCTGACCATCACTCACACAGAATCACAGAACCACACAATCACTGAGGTTGGAAAAGACCTCTAAGATCATCAAGTCCCACCTTCAGCCCAACACCTCCATGAGCACTAGACCATGGCCCAAAGTGCCACATCTACTGGCCTTTTGAACACCTCCAGAGATGGTGACTCCAGCACTGCCCTGGGCAGCCTGTTCCAATGTTTAACTGCTCTTTCACTAAAGAAATCTCTCCTGATTCCCAGTCTGAACCTGCCCTGGTACAACTTGTGGCCATTTCCTCTTGTCCCATCAGCAGTTATTTGGGAGAAGAGCCAACTCCAGCATCCCTAGAACGTTTTGGGTAGCAGTAAAACACTCTGTCTGCTGGACATCCTGCTGTGGCAGGGGGATTGGACTAGATGATCTTTCCAGGTCCCTTCCAATCCCTGATGTTCTGTGATTTCATGCTCTGTCCATCTGCAGTCTCAGCCTTTTCATTGCACTGACCTTCATCCAGTCCCACAAGGTGATCAGACCAGGTCAGTGGGATGAGGACAAAATAAGACTCTATGGGTTTGACCCTGTTCAAGATCATCTTCCTAAGTCTCCAACCACCTGTAGTTGCTTCCTAAGAGTTGTTCTCTTGAAGAGGAACCCACTGCCTCCTTCAGGGCTGTCACTAAACCCCACCTCCACTTTCCAACCTCCACTTTCTGGCTGGTGACTGCCAGTGGAAGCAAACTCTGGCAGCAGCCACGTGATGGTTTTCCAGACCCTGAACAACAGCAGACACTGGTGCATCCACTCATAGAATCATTAGGGATTGGAAGGGACCTCCAAAGATCATCTAGTCCAATCCCCCTCGGAGATGCTTCTCCTCTCTCTTAAAATGATAAAAAGTCTAAGTGAATCCATAGAGGACCTGAGAATAAGAGCTGATTCTTCGTGCTTACACAGGCTCAGAGATAATCTCACAGCAGGTCTCAGTGGAATGAATTCATGTGCTGTGTGCCCACAGTGTCACCAAGGGACGAGAAGGAATGCATCACCTGAATACACACCTCTCATCACGAGAGGAGCAGTCAGGCCCGTTCTCATTCAGGCTTCTGCACTCAGCTACGCTTTGGAGATGTTTTCCTTCAGGAAATGCTTCGATTCATCACAACTCAAGTAACAGAACGTGATCTTTCCTTTGATTTTACTCTTCCCCTTCTGCCAGACACACAAGTTCCCACCCCATTCAAAGGAATATTTAGAATAGATTCTTTTCCAAATTAACGCTAATCTCCTAATGGGTTCGGAGCGACACGCTGGGAGGCTGGCACTGCATTGATTTCTGGCACTTAATTTTAAAAGACTTCCAAAGTCTGCCAGAATGAAGCTGAGCTGATATTTCCCTGGAAATTCTAATGGACTTGGGGATTCAAATCCCTCAGGAGATCAATCTTCTTTCCTGTGTGCTGCTGCGAACGCTCTCCTTCCCTGACATGTTCAGAGCGCAGCGGCCCCACCACTTATCTACACTGGTGTTCACAGAATCATGGAATCATCAAGGTTGGAAATCACCCTCAAGACCATCAAGCCCAACCATCTGCCCTACAACCCCCAAGGACTAAATCCTCTCTTGAAACATCATGTCTACCCTTCTTGTAATAAGGGCTCCAGAACGGACGCAGTACTCCAGGTGGGTCTCACCAGAGTGGAGTAGAGGGGAAGAATCACCTCCCTCAACCTGCTGGCCACACTTCTCCTGATGCAGCCCAGGATCCGGTTGCCTTCTGGGCCACAAGTGCACACTGCTGGCTCATGCTGAGCCTTTCGTCCACAAGCACCCCCAAGTCCCTCTCCTCAGGGCTACTCTCCAGCCAGTCACCGCCCAGCCTGTACTTGTGCCTAGGATTGCCTTGACCTAGATGCAGGACCTTACACTTGGTCTTGTTGAACCCCATGAGGTTGGCTTTTGCCCACCTCTCCAGGTCCCTCTGGATAGCATCCCTGCCCTCCAGCGTGTCTGCTGCACCACACAGCCTGGTGTCATCAGCAAACCTGCTGAGGATGCACTCAGTGCCTCTGTCCATATCACCGACAAAGACGTTGGACAAGACTAGTCCCGGGACTGATCCCTGAGGGACTCTGCTTGTCACTGGCCTCCACCTGGACACGGATCCATCAACAGCCACTCTCTGGGTGCGGCCATCAAGCCAGTTCCTTACCCATCTAGTGGTCCACCTATCAATCCCATGTTCCACCAGCTTGGAGACCAGAATGTGGTGCGGGACAGTGTCGAAGACTTTGCTCAGGTCCAGGTAAATGACATCAGTCGCCTGCCCCTCATCCATTAATGTTGTTACCTGTTCATAGAAGGCCACCAGGTTTGTCAGGCAGGACTTGCCCTTGGAGAAGCCACGTTGATTGTACCCAATCACCTCTTCACTATTCTCCTGTCTCAGTAGTGCCTCCAGGAGGATCTGCTCCATGATCTTACCAGGCACAGAGGTGAGACTGACTGGTCTGTAGTTCCCTGGCTCCTCCTTCCTACCCTTTTTGAAAATAAGGATTATCTCTCCCCTTCCAATACCCTCACCACAGCAGGATCCCCCAGATCAAGTCTCGATGCTGTCAGCAGGGCATAGATGCACCCAAACTTAACTTCATATTGAATCCTATCACAACAGAGCCTTATCAAACAAATTATCAACAGGAAATGTGTTCTCTGAGAATAACCACGGCATTTACTCGAGGCACTCGCACACAGGACAGCTCTGAGCCACAGCTCGTGTCTTTGCCAGATGAGAAGCCTCTAAAAGAACCTAATTCTCTTACCCATTTTAACTTTATATCTGAATGTTTTCTTTTAAAGCACCACATTTTAAAGACACTTCTTTAAGAGAAGGGGTTGGAGCAGATGATCTCTAGAGGTCCCTTCCAACTGCTAACATTCTGTGATTCTATGGGGCTTTTGCACGGTTCTTGGGCTTGTAGAGTAGGGTTGATGGTTGGACTCGATGGTCCCAACAGTCGTCTCCAACCAGAATTGATTCTGTGGTTCTATGACTCGATGATCTTGAAGGTCTCTTCCAGCCTAAATAATTCTGTTATTATTTTCTACAACACAGGGACCACATAAACAAAGCAAATTGTTGATTTCAGAGCAAAGCAGCAGGTGCTATGTGGCAGAGTTTGAGGCCCATTTACGCAGAGGAAGTAAGTAGGGGTCACTTACAAGAGGAAGTAAGTAGGGGTCACACAATCACAGAAAATTAGGGATTGGAAGGGACCTTGAAAGGTCCAATCCCCCCACCACAGCAGATGGGAACCCTCCTAAAATACAGGATGGACACAAGGAGCCACCTACACAGTTTGAGCTGCCAGAAAACTAAAGACCTGCCACAGTGATTATAGTTCTCTAAGATTTTTAACTATGATTTCTTCTGCTTGTTCTCTCAGTAATAGTTCATCTGCTCTGTGACCAGCTCTTGGATGCTCTGCTCAGGTTCATTGCACTTTGAACAGGCAGAGTGCTGGTGCCATCTGCTGTCTGCTGGTTACTGGCATCCAGCACAGGCAGATCCAGCAACAGCAGAACCAAAGGAAATCACTTGATAAATTAGTACCTGGCACAAATGACAAGTCCTTCGGGAGCCTGAAGGACCCCTTGTGGCAGTTTAGGGATAAACGAGGGTTTAGATAAGATTTCTCTACATGGGAAGTATCACAAGCAAATCCTTGCTGACACAGTGCTTAAAGCCACAAGAAATTAGACAAGATGTCAGGGATAAAGCCAGAGATATCCCATTACTTTTAGGATTGAAGGCACTTTTAGCTGGTAGCTTAGTTAGTTAATTTTAGCTCCTGGAGATCATAAACACAGCAGTCCCAAGGAGAACAGAATCACAGGACATTATGGATTGGAAGGGACCCGGAAAGATCATCCAGTCCAATCCCCCTGACACAGCAGGATCACCCAGACCAAGTCACACAGGAACACATCCAGGTGGGTCTTAAACATCTCCGGAGAAGGAGACTCCACAAGCCCTCTAGGCAGCCCCTTCCAGTGTCACCCTCACCGTGGAGAAGTACCTTCTCAGACTGATGTGGAACCTCCTCTGCTCCAGCTCACACCTGTTGCCCATTGTCCCATCATTAGATGCCCCTGAGCAGAGCCTGGATCCATCCTCCTGACATCCACCCTTCCCATAATTATAGACATTCATGAGGTCACCCCTCAGTCTCCTTTTTTCCAAGCTCAAGAGACCCAGCTCCCTCAGCCTTTCCCCATCAGGGAGATGTTCCACTCCCTTCATCATCTTCATCGCTCTGTGCTGGAGTCTCTCCAGCAGTCCTTCTGGAACTGAGGGACCTAGAGCTGGACACAATATTCCAGATGTGGTCTCAGCAGCGCAGAGTACAGTGGGAGGGGAACCTCCCTTGATCTGCTAACCACCCCACAGGAACAAGTGTTTTTCCTAAAAGCTTACTGAGTATTTAGGGGACACAGAACCAGCTCCATAAATAAAATCCAGAGAGAAACCCAGCCAGCTCTCATTCATCTCCTCCACTGCCGGCACTGCAGAGGCTCACAACGCCCTGCACAGAGAAGGCAGGTAGAACATTCCTGGCAGAGCCCAGGCAGTGTCCTTTTAGAACGTCCTTGCTTATGGGCATCGAGACCTGCAAACTCGGGGGCCAGAGGTTCTTGTGTGGCCGCCAAGAGAGCTGCAGCTGTTGCCACGGCATCCTGAGCACGCAGGGGGAGCTTCTGCCAGAGCTAAAAACAGAAAGCCAAGGCGGCGCGAGCAAAGTGCAGGCGATCCACACGCTGCACTTGTTCTGACCAGCCCTGGCCGAGGCACGCCGAAAGGAAAAGCTGCTGCCTCCAGCCCTTCTCTCTGCCTCAGTAAATTGACTCTGTCTCCTAGCACCAAAGAGAAAAGCTCGTCTTAAGAACCACAGTCGTGATGATGAGAGGTCATGCCCAAGGCAATGCTTTCTGCTCTAGTAAGTTGGTTGCTTAAGGAAAGGCTGGGATAAAACATCCCTCTGTGGAAGCATCCCAGCTGTAGCTGGATAAAAGCTAGACCCACCTCCACGGGGGTACAGCAGTACACTAGCCACGCAGACGTGAGGGTAAGCCTCCTGCCCAGGACTGACGAACATCCACCAATGCTCAACACTCCTCAGAGTGCCTCCAGACACCTCTGTACAGCCCAGACTGGCAGGGGATTCAGTTACAGTGGCAAATACATCGGATAAGTCCAAATATCCGAAGCTAAACCCAAGGGAAAGCTGCCAGAAAGCCTGGCTGTAAGATCTCCCAGCAAGCGGACGCCTCATGGCGTCACAGAGCAACGTCCCTATTGCCACACGGTGAGCGAACATTCAGTTGAGGTTAGTCAGTCCTCCCATTAAGATGCTGCTCCTGGGACTCAGCTTGTGGATGCTCACTGGGGTGGGATACACACTGGGATTCAGCAGGCACCTCTGCTAAGCTGCTTTCAGAAGTTAATAGGGACAGATGACTGAGGACATCATCCAGCAATGCCACTTTGATCATGTAATAACTCCGTTCTGAAGTACTCGTGCTCATCCGTGATCCTTACCCACCACACTTGCTCAATTCCCTTGAAGCCTACAAGCATGTGCCAGCATAAATGAGGAGGATATTTGTCTATCACCACCAGGGATAACATGAACTTACACCAGGACACCCATGATAAGCACCATCCAGGCTAAAACTGCCTGAGAGTATCAGATCTTCAGTAGCACAACTAATAAGGGCAGGAGAAAAGTCAGACATGTCCTGTTGTCCAAACACAACCCTCACAAACCTGCATTGCTCCTCTGAAGCCAGAGGAACCAAACCAATCCAAATCTGGGGCTGGAGCAGGGTGTGACCACAGATGGAGGCACCCCAACAACTGCTGGTCTCAGGCAGGTTTGGCTAAGTCTAATCAGACTTGGCTGGGTTTACTGGTGAGTCCAGTTTCAGACAGGCTTGGCTAAGTGTAACCAGCCAAACTGGGCTGAATCTATCAGTGTTTACCACCCACTTGGAGACCTCAGTGGTGAGAAGATAGGAGGGAGGGCTTGGGGAGCTCCCAGCACAAACCCTCATGGCCCCTCCACTGTCTTTGCTGTGGACACCTCCTGGCAATGAGACCATTGAGCGACTTAAGTCGCCAGGTCTCTTTCTCTGCTCACAGATCATTGCTGTCAGCTTGAGTCGTGGTCATTCACTGCACCTCACTGTGATCCCTCAGAAGAGCCTTGACTAGCACCAGCAACAGGCACCTTCAAACACGTCCTGCAGGAGATGCAGACTGTGGACTGTCCTTGCACACCCAGCAGGGCAGTGCCCCCTCTTCCAGCAGGGAGTCTCAACCAGCCTCTGAGTGACAGAGCTGGAGCACTCTTTGGGAAACACCAGTGGAAGCCTGCCAGGCTACCTGGAGCTCTGGCAATCCACAGCACAGCCAAGCTCCCTCCCTATCCCAGACTCCCTCGTGACATGAACATCAGCTTATGCTCAGCTTCTTCACACAGGAGTGGGAAGATGTGCTGGGTCTCCTCGCAGAAGTGAGAAGTTTCTGCCTGAAGTCTGTATCCATCCATAATTCACTCAATTTTTAGTCTCACAACTACCCCAGACACAATCTGCTAGTGAAGACTCCCATCTCAGGGCAGCGAAGCTCATTGTCACAGCGAGACCATCTGCTACCTACAATCACAGAATCACAGACCATTAGGGATTGGAAGGGACCTCAAAAGATCATCCAGCCCAATCCCCCTGCCACAGCAGGATCTCCTAGACCAGGTTGCACAGGAACATGTCCAGGTGGTTTCAAACATCTCCTCCAGTCATAGAATCACAGAATCATCACGGCTGGAAAGGACCTCTAGGGTCTAGAAATCCTTTCTAGAAAAAGAAAAATCCCAAGAGAAAAATCCATCCCACCACTGCCCAACTGTCCCAGAGTCTGATGTGGTACAAACTGACCTGTCACTCCACGGCCCCTGACAAAGCACTTCAGGAAGAAGGGCCCCAGCATTTGTGATCTCTGTGCCAGCTGCTTTTCCATTCTGGGAAGGGTTTGAGATGGCTGGAATAGCCCGTCTCTTCCCAGCAGCCCCGCACTCGAGCCAGCGTCAAAAGTTCATCGGCTAATTACACCATCAAGAGATGAACAATGGTTGAAATTCCTGGGGCTAGATTGTCTGGCTAGAGGATCCAAGTAAATCCCTGTGACTTGTGAGAGTTGCTTGTCCACAGGACGGGGAGAGCAGCACTCAGTAGGGTTCAAGACCTCTTCCTCAGAGGTCTTCAAGTGCAGATGAGAACTGAAGAGGCAAAAGACAACCAAAGGAAGCAGAGGCAAGCAGGTGCAGCTCCCAGAGTATCCCCACACCAGAGTCCTCGGGCCTGGATCACACAAAACTTGGTACAGCCATTGCTAACAGTGCCAGGAGAGATGCTTCAGCCTTAATCCCCATGATCCATAAGGAAAAGCTTGAATGGATAGAAAATCCCCAGTATCGAGGTCAAGCCCATGCTGGGGATGCTCAGACAGGTCTGGGTGGCTCCACACCAGTCCCCCAGTTTATTCTGACCTCAATCTGTGAGGCCAAAGAGCTGCTGCACAGGCAATGTGGGTCCTTCTAAACCACAAGTGGTACCTAGTAGTGGACCAAATCACATTTCATAGACTCATAGAATGGTTTGGGTTGGAAGGGACTTCAAAGATCATCCAGTTCCAATCTTCTCACTGCACCAGGCTGTCCAGAGCCTCAGCCTGGCCTTGAACACACCCTGTGATGGAGTAGCCACAACTTCTTTGGGCAGCCTGATGGTCATTTGTACCCCCTTGCACAGCTTCTGGGACTTCTTGTGCTGACACGAAACTCAATTGCAAGTCATATTTTCAAACAGGAATCTGGGGAAGACCTCCAGAACCCCACAAAAGGTAACTAGTCCATGACTTCTGACTGCTGGGCAGGGCTTTGCTTGAACACAGGACTCAGTTTGTTTATAGACGCAGAGCAGTAAGTGGTGTTCCTTGGGGACTTCTCCTACCCTCCACACATCTTCACAAAAAGCCTCTCAATGGTGTTTTGGAGCACTGGACTATTCAGGTGAACTTGCTGTGCTAAGGCAGAGCACAGACACAACCCTGCACTTCAGAAATGCCCTTGATCCAGCTCCTCCTTGACACCTACCCCAGGGAATAACCACCTGGCTTGAAATCTAAGCACAGAAAGTCACTGTGTTTCTGCCATCCTCAGGACTTTACTTCAGCTCCCACCAGCTCTTCTGCTAAGTCTGGAGGATGCTATTGTGAAGCCATTCAAGCCAGCAAGGGGTGCTGAACCCAAGCCACCCCCCTGCATTCCTCAGCTTTTGGGGAGAGGGGAGAAGCTCAGGTTTTCTTTATATCCCAAGTGAATAGGAAATTCTTTACATTCCAGACCTGTATGAGAGTCCTGCTTCTAATGAAGCTTTGCTACACTTCTCTCAGCTTCCTTTGAACGCAGAGAATCCCATCGACCTGAACTGGCACCTTTCCAGCACTTGGGACTCGTAGCCTAAGGACTTGTAAGCTCTAGCCACTGTCGTAGCTCACAACAACAGTTTCAAACAGGCTGGAGAGAATAAATTGCTGCAGTTTATTCCCATACAGCTGACATTCCCGCCGTGCCATCACTCACGAGCAGGGATCTGAACATTAGAAATGTAACCCCCACCCCAGACAGCCTTCAGTCCTCAGAGGGGAGCTGGTGGAGAGGAGACTTCCCACTTCAGGACTCGCACTGACTCAAGCTGCTGGCAGCAAGAACCCC
Source organism: Rhinopomastus cyanomelas (assembly GCA_013400115.1). Classification (NCBI taxonomy): domain Eukaryota; kingdom Metazoa; phylum Chordata; class Aves; order Bucerotiformes; family Rhinopomastidae; genus Rhinopomastus; species Rhinopomastus cyanomelas. The sequence goes on from VXBP01008535.1 coordinate 174,283, forward strand.
AAGTTCAGACTGATGGCTTAGAGAGGTGAGTAACACTTTAATTTCCAGCATACTAATCGCTCTCAGGTTACAGAGAAATTTATAGGGAGAGATCTGATTTTTGATTCCAGGCAGCAGAGTTCCCCTTCGTGCTACAATGGGCTCTGCTCGTACCCACGGGCTTGTTAAGGATCACCACGCTGGCAAAGCAGGAGCCCCAACCTCACAGCATGCTGGGCTCGGTCCTCCTGCCTGCACAAGCATCTCTTACCCTCTTACCCAGCTAGGCTGTGGTTTCCAAAGCACTAGAGGACTCCACTGCCAACCAGAAAGCATCCCAGTAACACAGCACCAGTAACAGGGATGAAGCCACAATGAGCTTCACCCCAATGAGCATCTCATTTCATTAATGAGTTAATCCAAAACTTCATTTAATGACCTTGGGCTGAGAAGAGGCAAATGGTCCACAAGCCTCTTAGGTGAGATACTGAGGTGCCACAGAGCATCAGCTGGGCTCCGCAGCCTCCTCCTAGACAGGGCTCCCAGGAAGGTTAAAAAGAGAAGGGATAGACACTCTGCAGGGAAGAAAGTGGCCAGAAACTATAATGCACCTTCTCAGTAGGAGCTTTTTCATAACCCTGGGAACTAGATGTAATGGAGGCAATCAGAACCACAGGTGTGGGATTTGGATTTAGTCCCCCCCCCAACTCCACTCTCAGCAGCACAGGCTGTTCTGATTCTCTAGCAGCACATTACTGCCAGCCACAAGAGCTCTCTGCCCAGAGAACTAACCCACAGCTACAGAGCATCACATCCCACAAAAACACATCACTGGGACACTCCTCTGCAGCAGCCAAGAGGGCAGGAGAGTCTCTGCTCGCCACAACAGGGCAGCTGCAGCAAAGGGCAGAGCTGGGGCAGCAGCCTCTTCTCCTACCCCAGCAGTGCAGGACCCACAGCACAATAAGCATCCTGTGCATTACCTGGACACCTAATCCAGAGCACAGCGAAAACAAGGACCAGCTCTGGGTGGGAGTTTGGAGCCTCCCAGCTCCAAATGTCAAACCAGTAGAAGACCAATGATTTCCTCCACAGACCAGAGAGGCAGAAGAGCTGAGGGCAGGGTCTGCCTGTTGAAGGGAACATTATTCCCTCTTTTGGTTGGATATAAATTCCTCCTCTTCATTTTTGCTTTTGGGATGTATTAAATGAGCAGAGTTGGGGTATCCAGGAGCTTTGTCCAAAACACTCTGTACACCCTGGAGAAATTCCTAGCAAAAGGAAGCAGGAAGATTCTGTGGGGCATCTTCACTGCCTGAGAGAGGAACTTTGTCCACCCACCACAAACACTATTAACAAGAGCTGTAACTCACCTCTACCTCTGTGGCTTATTTAACCCACAACATTTCAAATGCTTGTCCCCTCCAGCTCTTTGAACAGAAGAAACCTTTACTTTTGTGGCAGGGAGAGTCAGCAGAGACAAAGCCCTGGCTCTCCTGTGCCTTGCCCTGCACACGTGCCTTTGTATTATCATTTCCTCGTTTCCAAAGGCTACTGGTGTCAGGGGACAACCCCTGCTGCCTGCCAGGGCTGCTGTAGGCTCCAGTTACACCACTGGTGAGAGGTCACAGCCACGTGGATGCTGCTGCACGGGTGAGGTGCTTCCAGAGCCACTAGATCAGGCATTTTTGTTTTCCTGAGACTTCCCAGTGATGAAGCGACTGAACTTGCTCACAGGACACTTGAGCTGGGGTTGAGCAGCCTGTCACTCTCTAGTACACAGATTATTTAAGCCCTACAGTATTTTTAGGGTTTTTCTACCTAGGAAGTTTGTGTCTCAGCTGCCAGAAAGACGCAATTCGAGCAGCCAGTGAGCTCAGTGCCCAGATATACTCCTGAGCAACTAGCGTGACGCCTAAGACATCAAGGGGCCACCAGCAGCTCAGGCTCAGACCACTGCTGCCTTGCTTTAGATAAACTTCTCATGGCAGAAAACCTTCCCACAAGAGGGGAACACAGAGTCTGACCAGCAAACCATCCCACCAGCCATAAGCAGAGACAGGTCGGCACCAGCATCAAACACAACACCGAGTGAGAAGAATCAATAAGTCACAGCTCACTTTGCTAAACAGAAGAGTTTTGGGCACTGCACATCCATGGTGACACAGCTACAGCTCTGGTTTATATTGAGGCAAGGGCAAGCTAAAAGCAGGCCTGGCTTTCTAGGTTGCCTTTGGGTGGAAATGCAGGTATTTGCTTCAGCGAAGCGACATGCTCGGGTTGCTTGACAGGCCCTTGGATTTGGATGACACCAGCTGCTTCCATATCAAATGCTGCCCACCTAGTTAAAATTAGACCGCTCATGTTTCGTGGTAGGATTCTGGCTCCACAGCCCCCTGCCAGCCTGCACGGGGCTCCCTGACAATGAAGAGTTCATTGCACAGCAGAAAGCAGGCGCACGGGACCTTGTGGAAGCCCTGGCGCCAGGGTTATTCATCTAACTCACCCTTGCTCCTCCTCAGGCACGGTCACTGTCACTAGAGGTGTCTGTGAAAGCTCACACAGTCCAGTCTTGGTGCCTCCTACAGACAGAAAAGAACCATTAGACCAGGTTTGTATTTCTTCTCCATTCAAGGAGCATCTGTGCAAGTTCTCGATTCTAGGATTCTTTAATTTTAGGCAACACTTTTTGCCACCTCAATTTTCTATGAAATGCCTTGGGTTTTGTGAAACTATTTCCCCATAAAAAACTTCTTTTGACTACACTGATGTTTTCATTTAGGCAACTGGAATGATGATAGTTTGGGGAACTGGCACATTTAACTGCTTCGTAGTCTGTGACCTTAGACTTCCAAAGATGCCTCTACACTAGAGCGCTCAACAATGCTCTGATTGTTTGCTCTTTGCAAAGAGCTCTTTGCTCTTTGTCCTGTGCAAAAGCTCTGGGGCTGGAATAGGTTCCTCACCATGTTTTACTGTGCATCAGGTAGGTCCCTGTTTTGAGTTTCATGGTGACAGTGCAGCACGTGTGATGGGATGACAGTGCTCTGACCACCGCATCTCCTCCAGACTTGGTTCTCTGGGTCGCAGCTGCTGTGGGATCAGGACTGCTGGTATAGACCCAGGCTCTCTTTTAGATGCCAACAGTTGCCACAGTATCTCTGGAGAAGAGTTCAGAGGGATGGCCTGGCCTAGACATAAAACTGAGAGTAGGTATTTAAGAGACCCCGCTGCCCAGTAGCCTCTTCAAGAGCCACACAAGGCCAGGATGACAGACAATCCCCTCCTTGTGTTGGCACCAGTGCCAGCTGCATCCCCCAGCTCCACCCAGCACCAACATCCTATTCTGGTATCAATTTAAAATAAGTCACCTGAGTCAACTCTGCTGCTCTGGTGGTGGCAGAGGGAAGGGCTCTGCCCCAGTGTGAGCAGGAGGTGGCCAAAGCCTCATCTTCTGGTTGCCCACCTCCCAGGCATTGCACACAGCAATGTCACCAATCCGTGGCGACCAGACTCAGCCCCAGTGCCCATCACAAACTCCAAAGCTCCCAGGGAAGCACACAGCACTAGCACGTGCCCTGGGGAAGGTGCTTCTGGGCAGAGCCTCCCACCACCACCACGAAATGGCCCAGCCCAGCAGCTCAGACAGATGATTCTCTACCAGGAGCCGAGTGAGCTAAACACATCTCTTGGCACGCTGGGGAAACCGGAGATGTGAGAGCTTTAAATAAGGCTCTTCTCAAGCACACAGTCTCCAGGGGGATCCTGGGTTTCTTGTTTAATCCTGTTTAATTGCTCAAGTTCAAATCTCACCCACCGACTTCACTCCACTCACGGAAGGGCTGGCACTGCCCACCCCGGGGGGTTGGTGCCTCAGCAGCAGCAGAGGCCCCAGCAGCAGCTTCACTTGTGCCCAATGTGAGTGGTGGTCATGGAGCTGCACCAGGACAAGACCTTTTGGTCAGAATTCACTGTGGGTGCAGGTGTGAGGTGACAAAGAACAGTGATGGGTAGCTTAGAGAGTCTGTTATTCCTGTGCTTGGCCTCCCCTGACAGGGGCACAGGCTGGGAGCAGCTCTCATGGCACTGGAGGTTAGACATGGTACATGAAACCCACTCACCTCCATGTTCACTGCAGCCTTCTCCAAGAGCACGGGCAGCTCAGGGGCTTCATATGCTCTGGGCCAAGAGGGCAGGTGGGCTCAGGAGCTTTGCTTCATCTCTGGATCCACCAGCTTGGTTGACATAAGGTTTATCATGAAGCATCACAGCAGTAGCCAGGTTCTGCTGAGGGAAACCACATGAGACACTCCAGTGTGGCAAGAGATGACAGGAGCTGTAGCAGACACATGCTGCTTTGCAAAGCACTCTAGAGAAAAACATCACACAGGCTCTGCAGAAGCTACCCCAGTGCTTCTGAGTGCATCTTAACCACTGCTGTTGGTCTACAGACATCCCACTCAAAGTGGTCCCACCTGAGGAAATACTTTCTCTTAATTCCCAATTTCAATCAGCTAAGTGAAAGCAAGAACCTGTGGGACAGAGAAAGGGTTTTTCATGTTGGTAATTACTAGAATAATAAAGACACCTCGATGCTGGAGCAGCCACAGTGCTGCCCACCAAAAGTCCTTCTTTGGGAAGCAAGAGGGACACAGGTGACAGGTCTGGTTTGGGACAGCAGAGATCAGAACATGCTGCGTTGTGCAGCAACTGCAAACACGACGGGACAGCCACAACAGCAGAAGAGCCAGGCATGGCCAGAGCACTGCTAGCAGAGCCATGAGTCACACGCGGTCACAGGCACTGACCACAGCTCCTAAGCTGCTGGGATGACACAGCCACCTCCTTGGAAGCTGTGTCCCACATGAAGCACTGAGCTGGCTGGACTGCTCTCTCTCTGGCCCCGTTAATTTAATCCTCCTTAAGGCTCACAGCAGTCATCGCTGTGTTCTAGGGTGCTGAGGTGGTTCATCCTCTCCTCACTGCATGGCTGGGCTGGTGCAGGGAAGAGGAACCTCTGGTTCCTGGCACTGTGCAGCTGCAAGGAGAGGAATTGATAAGTCTGATGGCTCAGAGACTTGTGCCACAGCACTGCTACTCGGCACTGCCCCAGCACATCAGCTCTTGTTCCAAGCGCTGACAACACAGAGGATTAGGATGTGGTACCCTCCAGGAAACAGCAGACCTGTCCCCAGAGCCTTGTTACTCTACAGCACCCTTACTGCAGAAATACCAGTGTCTAGGCTCTGTGAGTTGGCACTGAACACTTGTCCTTAGGGGCCACATGAAGGACCCCCAACCTCCACTAAAGGCAGCGGCTGGGATTTGCACCGTCAATGGCAAAGGCACAGCCAGCCTAGGCAGCAGGCAGGTGCATCAGGATGCCCAGGGACCCCACAGGTACTACCTCTTTACTCACACCTACGTGTACTCTGCAGGTTACAGCCAGGGCCACCAGAGTCTCCACGCACTTAGCCTCCCCAGGATCTGCAGCCTCCTTCTGCCAGGCAGTCTGGGCTCGAAACCCTTCCACATTCTTGGAACGCTCTGGCATGCAAAGAAGTGGGGCAGGGTTGGGGCTTTTTTTAATAGGGAAGAAAGGGAGCAAATTACCAGGACCTCTGTTTGACATGAATCCACTTACTTCAACAAGAAAGGAGCCTCATGATATCAAGCAGAAGCTTAGCATCTCTTAAAATAAGCTCTAGGTCTTTTAATGTCGGTGTTTAAAAAGGGATTTAGTCACTTGGTTCTAGGAACTCCAGTTTGACTCAAGTGTCCAGTATCTGTCGGCAGTTCAGCTGTTACCCAAGTAAGGGGAGGGAAAGCCAGGATTTTTCCAGCCCTGAGAAACAGCTGTGCTCAGGAGAGGCATGTAATATGGGGGCTAAAATTCATTCGTCTCTGAGCCCTTCCCAACCGCCAGATGAGCCACATCCCACAGGGCTGCAGGAGCGCACCCCGCTAGGCGGCCCCAGAGCCACGCCAGGAGGGTCTCTGTTCCTCTCCAAGTTCCTCTCCAAGGGCTGCATCAGGGATCTCCAGCAAAATAACAGGATGGTCAGAAGGGAGAGGTATTGAAGCCCATCTCTGCATACTTCACTTGGAGTAGGATGTGTACCACGAGCAACAACACCCGAGTAGAATCTCAACATCATCAAGGTTGGGAATGACCTTCAAGATCCTCAAGTCCAACTGTATGCCCTACAACCCACAATCACTAAACCATCTCCCAAAACACCCTGTCTACTCGATTTTTTAACACCTCCAGGAACAGTGTCCCCATCTCCTTCCTGGGCAGCCTATTCCAAGGCCTCCCCACTCCGAAAAGTTTTTCCTACGATCCAACCTGAACCTCCCCGGCACAGCTTGACCCAACTTCCTCATGCCCTATTGCTAGTCCCTAGGGAGAAGCAGCCAACCCCCATTCTCACTACAACCTCCCTTCAGGTAGGTGTAGAGAGCAGTGAGGTCTCCCCTCAGCCTCCTCTTCTCCAGGCTGCCTCAGCTCCCTCAGTGTCTCCTCACAGGTAGGAGTACATGCACCCCGCACACTGCCCATCCCACAGCCTTCACAGCTAGGTGACCCACACACAGGGTGTGTTTGCAAATGTTCACCACCTCACTGAGGACATTCCTTAGCTGATGCCAACACTAAGCTCTCTACTGTGCTTTTCCCCTATATTTAAACTACTGTTGTCCACCTGAACATGTTCCTGTGTGACTTGATCTAGGGGATCCTGCTGTGGCAGGGGGATTGGACTGCATGATCTTTTAAGGTCCCTTCCAATCTGTAATGATTCTGTGATTCTGTGATTAATATGATGATGCAGCCTAGATCTGCATCACTTGTAGGTGTAAAACTGAACACGCGCCACTCCCCTCTACATTCACTCCTTACAACACAACGTTTGATCCAGCAGACGTTCGTTTTGCTCCCAAAACGGATTTAATGGGTTTTCCATGATCTAAACTCCCGGCAAAAGGCCTCGGTGAAGCTCTAATACTTTCCTAACGCTGTGTTAAATTTGTCCTGGCGTTGCACACAGCATAATTCTGCAGCCATGTCAGCTATTCAGGTAATGCCAGAGTGTCGTCACTATGGTTTGTGTCAACAGAGTGATCTGTATGTACCTTGCAATCATTCTGGTGTTGGGTTGCAAAGGTCCTTGGACTCTTCGCTTGGCTCGGTCTAATTCCGTCCTCTTCACAAAGATCTAGAGTTACACTAAGTAAAGGTTGACATTTACATGAGACACTGGGGCTGCTGGAGTGGCTCACCAAGGTAAAACCTTGGCTCTATATTCTTTCAAGGGCGTTAGCTGTGCGGTGCCGACATTTCCACCGAGCTGCTGTGGAAAGCCTCTGTGCTTAGCGAAGCAAACGTGGGCGGAGGGGCACGTCACGCGTGGAGCTCGGCAGGATCTCAGGAGTCTGAAAACAGACAGTTAAAGAAGCCTGGAGCATCACTGGTAACGTAAAGGAGATGCATTAGAGAGAAACCAGCTGTCTCAGAGTGACCTTCCAGAGTGTCCTGGGACAATGAATGACCTCTGAGCTTTGGTGCTAAGCTGGACAGCCGCATGCACCCTCAAACACGACAGCTTTGCACTCGCACAGGCACCCTCACAGAACATTAGGGATTGGAAGGGACCTCAAAAGATCATCTAGTCCAATCCCCCAGTCTTCTAGCCCAACCTCCCTACACAGGGACAACTCTGCCTAGGTCAGGCCGCCCTGAGCCTCACCAAGCGTGACCTTACATGACTCCAGGGATGGGGGGCCCCATCACCTCCCCAGGCAGCCCATTCCAGCCATCAACCACCCTCACACTGAAGAACTTCTTTCTGATATCCAGCCTAAATCTCTCCTTCCCCAGCTTGAACCCACTGCTCCTGGTCCTGTCTGCACAAACCCTCTTGAACAACAACACATCTTCAGCTGGTAAACGCAGCGACACACACCTGAGTTAGCGGTTCACCCGACCCAATGCAGGTATCTGGACGGAGGAGGATCTTCTCAAGCTCAGTCTTTTTCTGATAAACTCTCTCAACAGACATCTTCTTTGAAGAGTCATTCTTACTAATGCTTTCCGAGTCTTCCTTTTTTCAAGCATTGATCAGATAATGTCAGCCAGGTCAGTTTACCCTCCTGTGTTCACTCTGCCCTTTAGAGCAGCACCCGTCACCACGTTTGGACACCTGAAAGTCTCCTGTTCTGCTACACAGCCTAAATCTCAATGTCATTAGGGCTCCAACAAGACCAAGCAGTTCAAACTTAACCAATGAAGTTCCAGTGATGAAGCTCCTAAGTTTTTAAACTATTTAGCTACGTTCATAACCTTTTTGTCTATTCCCATGAACTCTTCTTTATCCTATTCCAGTAGTAAGAGTGAAAGCATCCAACACACCCTTGAGAAGCAAACTGGGAAATGGAAGAACCACAGACCATGAGAGGAGAGCAGAGTATCTAACATAAACCACACATGTGAACAACGAGCTTGTCTACAAACAAGCTTGAAGGATTTCAAGGATGACTTCTGCTTTAAACAGTGGACACCTCCAGCAGCCAAGCACAGACTTCCCAGTGATGGGGTCTCTTCCCAGCTGAACTTGCACGATCTGCTTTGGCAGGAGATTAGCTCAACCTTCCTCAAGCCCTGGCAGCTGCAGCATCACGTATACAGCTTCCCGTGTCTACTGAGCAGACAGTGGCTGCCTGGCCCGTTACGTGGCATCAGTCCAGATTCATTGCAGCTCTGACAGCCATCATGTCTGGCCTTGGTCTCTGCCATGTCAGAAGGTCTTAGCAGTAATCATCGCGTTGGGGAACTAATGCTACGCAACTGAGTAGCTGTCTTGAGCACAGATACATAACCTAGTGCTATTCCTGTTTCATGCTCAAGCTCAGGGCCTGCTTTATTGTGGTTGGAAGCTTGTCAGAAGCTGCTCTTACTCAGTTCAGCAGTCCAAGATCATTCTTCTTGCTCGAGATAAGATGTGCCCAACTTTTCTGAGCAAGCCTCCTGCACTACCTCGCCACGCTTCAATGCTAAGCCACAGCCAGACCACTTCACTCACTTTTGTTAAAGGGCACCTCCATCCCTTCTATTCTGGGGTTTGTCTTGCCTGACTCCAGGCTGATCATGGACTTGAAGATAGAGTGAAGCAACCAAGCATGATGGCAATGCAGGAGAATTAAGTCCTCTGTTGTACAGAGAAGATGAAGCACAGATCCTCCAATGTAGTTAGAATCAGGGAATCATAGGATCATAGGGTTGGGAGGGACTTATAAGCATCTTATAAATATGATATCGTAGAGTCACGGAACGTACTGGGTTGAAAGGGACCTTCCAAAGGTCATCTAGTCCAACCCCTCTACAACAAGCAGATTAACTCTAACTAGAACAGATTGCCCAGAGCCCCATCCAGTCTGACCCTGAATATCTCCAGGGATGGGGACTCCACCACCTCTCTAGGTAACCTGTTCCAGGGATCCACTGCCCTCAGGTTACCGAGTTTTTTCATGTTAATTTCTCTTAATGCTCTTCCAGGTGGGTGGAACTATCTTTAAAGCAGGTGTGCTAGCCCAGCAACCCCTTTCATGATCCGCTTTTGCCTGGTTTTTCACCACCCCTTTTCTTTGTGAGAAAGTCAGAAGGACCAAACCAACCTATTTCCCCTGTCCTGAAGGCTGGCTGTACTGACCGGTACCCGATGGGCTACAAGGAGGCAGCACAAACAGCATCACAGGGATCTGTGGTGGAGTGTGGCCAGGACTAGTGTGTGGCAGGAGCCCGGGACAGCTCAGTAACACTGGCTGCCCAAGCCCTCCTCCCACATCCCAGGATTATCCCACAGCCCTTGCATCACGGCACAGCCTGTTGATGGCCGTGTGACACAACCCTGGACGGGAGCCATCCTGGGACTGCTTGAGAGATACTTGACTCAAGAGCAACAGAGAGAACTATGAAGGCCATGGGTGGCCCAAGTACATGTGTGAGCACTTGACTGGATCGGGGCCAAGGGTGACACAGGGCAGGTTTGGATGAGGCACTCAGTGACATGTTCTCGTCAGAGCTGCCCGTTGTCTCACGCGGCTGCCTGCAGCTGCCACATGGCTACGCCAGTCAATTCCAGCTGGACTGCAAGGTATCACAGAATCACTGAACATTAGGGATTGGAAAGGACCTCAAAAGATCACCTAGATCCAGTCACACAGGAACATTCCAGGCGGGTTTTAAATGTCTCCAGAGAAGGAGACTCCACAACCTCCTTGGGCAGCCCCTTCCAGTGCTCTGTATCCATCAGTGTTATCAGTTATGAGTGTTTTAGAGAGGGACAGAAAACAAGAGAGTGAGAGAACTGATCTCCAACAAATTACTTGGACACAATGGCTATGCAGAGCCTCCAAAGGGTTCTGAGCAAGTACTGATTTTGGTGAGGTGGGAGCTTTTACATCCCACTGACCCATTCAAGGTAACTAAATCCCAGTCAGCTGAGGTGTCTCCATATCTCTACACCAATGCTCCACAAATGTGACTCTAAGACAGGGTGACAACCAGCAAGAATACCCCAAATTTCAAGCTTCTCTAATGCTACAAGTGCTGTTCAGTACCAACCAACACCATAAAGAACCAGGAGGATCTGCAAGCACAGGATGCACAGCCCAAAGAAACATCTAAGTTTGGTCCTTATGATCCACAGCCCAAAGAAACACCTACAGCACTGCTGGGGTGCAGAGGAACAACTGTAATGTTAAGGAGAGACTTAGAATCATAGAATCATAAGGGATTGGAAGGGACCTCGAAAGATCATCCAGTCCAATCCCCCTGACACAGCAGGATCACCTAGACCAAGTCATAGAGTCAGTCAGGGTTAGAAGGGACCACAGGATCATCCAGTTCTTACCTACCAAGCCGTGGCCGCTCACACCTGGTTCCTAGCAGGCTGCAAACTGATCACTGAACAAGAAACAGCTCTGTAACCATTTGCCAACACCTTGAGGGACTGTCTGCACACCCACACACACACACACACAGGCACTAACACAGGGCTGGGCAGGATGTGACATCAGCTACCAAACACGGCAGAATAAGGCTCTGAATTTGATGCCGCAGGTGCTAAGATGGGGAGAGGGTGAACAACCGCCTTAATGGATGGGGACACAAATCCCAGGGCTCCCTTCAGTGAGTCAGCAGCTCTGGAGTACTGCAGAAAGCCATTTCTGCTGTCTCCATGTCTTCTCCTTGCTGATAAGCCAGGTTCAGTGCCTTCCCCACAGCTGTAGCTCAAGGCAGACAGATGTAGGAGAACTGTGTCCACATCTCCACGTGCTGCTACTGCAAGCTACTTATCAAGACCAGTGTTTTCACTGATGTCAACAGAGAAACAGCAATATGAGCCCATTACCTGCAGTATTCCACCAAGAAAAATGAGTATCTCTTGCCACAGCAAAAGGGAAACAAAGATGAAACCTGTGGACCCCTTATTAATGAGCTACCAGTAACTGCTGCTTTGCATCAATACATTACGTGCTGACGTGAGAAGGGTCTGGTAGCTGGTTTGTCAGGTACCTTTTTCTCTTCAACTGAAACCAGAGTCACTCTGGTTGGAAAAGACCCCTGGGATCATCCAGTCCAACCATCCACCCTACCTTACAAGTTCACCCCTAAACCAGATCCCTCGACACCTCATCCAAACAATCTTCAAACACATCCAGGGATGGCGACTCAACCACCTCCCTGGGAAGCCCATTCCAGTGCCTGACCAGTCTTTCTGTGAAAAAATTCTCCCTAATATCAAGTCTAAACCTGTCCTGTTGTAATTTGAACCCATTCCTTCTTGTTCTAACACTAATTGCTTGTGAGAAGAGACCAGCACCAACCTCTCCACAACGTCCTTTCAGGTTGTGGAGGTAGAGTGTGATGAGATCTCCTCTCAGTCTCCTCTTCTTCAAACTAAAGAGCCCCAGCTCTTTCAGTCTTTCCTCATAAGATTTATCTTCCAGTCTTCACCAGCTTCGTTGTCCTCCTCTGCACCTGCTCCAGCACCTCCACACCTCTCTTGTATTGAGGTGCCCAAAACTGGACACAATGCTCAAGATGTGGCCTCACCAGGGCCAAATACAGGAGGATGATAACCTCCCTACTCCTGCTTGGCCACCTGGGCATGCTGCTGGTTCATGTTCACCTTCCTGTCAGTTAGAATCCCAGGTCCCTCTCTGCCACACGGCGGAGAGCCACACCTCCCCAAGCCTGCAGCGTTGCATGAGGTTGTTGTGGCCAAAGTGCAGGACCTGGCACTTGGCCTTCTTGAAGCTCCTGCCATTAACATTGGCATGAGAGACAACACAGGCTGTCTTCTGACTCTTCCACTCAAAAGCAGAACCCCCCTAGCTCCACCATGGAGCCAAGTTTCACTGGAGACTTGTGTCTCTTAGAAAGGTCTATTTCAAAAAAACCTTGGTTAGATGTCTCCTGGCTCTGGAGGTGACCTGAGCCTACTCTCAAATGCTTCTGTTTTCTCTGGCTCACACCACTTGTTCTCCAACCAGCAGAACAGAGCCAGCACTGTACTGTGAGGAAAAGGAGACAGTTCTAAAACACACCTTGATTTATGTCTGTCTCTCTAGGTCCACAGGGTAAATCCGAAGGCCAAGCCTCCTTGCATCCTCCAGCATCCTGGCAGGGCCAGAGGAATGCCACGGTAAGTGCAAACATCGTTGCTTCAAGTACCCTCAGCCTCCAAAAGTCTCTGTCTCCATCCTGCCCTGTTTATTTCTCCACACACTCTAGGAAAAAGCACAAAACCACCAGGGCTTTGCTGAGCACTGGTTCCTTAGGCAATGAAGCCCTTAGCAGACATTGAGTTCAGCAGAGTTACACCACCTTCACTCACTGTTATCTATTGACCCTCAAGTAGGTTACACATTAAACGATTAATCATAGTATTTTAGAAATATTTTGCAAGGTTCAGTTCAAGGATGTCTTCAGCAAGTGACTAAGAGGCCGGGGTCATCAGTGTGGTGGCCGTAGCGGTGGTGCAGCATTGTGGGAGTCCTCATCTCTGGAGCTTCACACATCCCACCACTGCCATGGGTCAGAGACCCTGACCATGTTTCAACCAAGAGCTCCCATCTAAAGGGTCAGACACAAAGGGAGGGCTTGACAACACCCCTTACGATCTGCAGACGATAAACAACTTAGAAAGGAAGGTCTCGAGACATTTTAAAGCCAAACTTCAAACCTTTCTGCAGAAAACACTGAAATTAGCTGAAGCATTACAATCACAAATATCCAGGTCTGGGAAAGGGCTTCCTGGCTTGGAACGTTTCCTAGCCACAACTGCTAAGAGAATTGATGGAGCAGGTGGCAGGGCTGGAAATGCCCGAGGGGCTGCCGCACAGCGTAGCCGTTTGCCAGCCCACTCCGGAGACCACTCCAGAAAAGAGAGTTGGTGCAGAGGACACGCTTGGTCAAGAGCTGGAGAGGTCAGAGTCACATCTCAATTCAGGCTGGGAAGGCAAATGCTGATAACTAGGTTATTTCAGGGAAAATATTATAAAGTAGAGCAGTGCCACAGCAAAACAAAGCCAAGCACCTGAGCTGCACGTGTGTAAGCAAGACCCATGGCTCAGAAGGTAGATGAGACAGAGCTGACTGCACATCAAGGCTGCACTGTGAAACAAGGATGTATCTTGCACCACAAGGATTTGATCGTCTTCAAACTGACTTTCTTGCTTAGTCAGAGACCTTAGTGCAAACTCTGCACCAGTCAAGCTTTGAAGGAGGATCTCAGGACAAAGTACCAGAGCTCCTCCTCATGGCTTGACGTTCAGCCTCACTGTAGGTACCACATGCACCACACAAACCAAGAGTTAAACCTGGGATTAACTAAACCAGGATTAGATCCTGTAGAATGGGATGACTACTGACAAGCAACAGTGATCTTTACATGAAGAGTACAAGATGTGGGCAACTAGGCTTATTCCCCAAAGACCAGCAAATCTACTGGTTATCAGCTCCTCTTTCCACTAACTCGGTGCTCACAGTCCAGGTGGCATTTCCTCCAGGAGTACTTGAGTGGAGACTCTCCATGGGACATTTATTAGGCTGGAGCACAAACAACAGATAAAACACTCTGACCTCTTCTTCTGTTTCAAAGTGCCAGCCACACAGCTAGGAGTGTGTGTATGAGACATTCATCACTTTTCTTTGCTCTACAGATGCAGAGTCCCTCGCTGAGCCTGACTGGATCTGCCTTTGGAAGCACGCCTGTATTTACAAAGGTGAGGAGCACAGGCTGTCTGGAAAACAGCTCATCCTGCAACCACTACCACTAGATCTTGAGTTTTCTTGCTCTATCAGTATCTTGAGGCTGGAACATTGGTTCAGCCATCTGCCTTTTCCTCCTGCAGGGTCTGCAAAATATAAGAGCAACGAAGGGTCAGTTAGTGGTGTTTGAATGTCGCATCCGTGCAACGCCCACCTTGCAGGTTCACTGGTACAGGGAGTACGACCGGATAGTGGACTCCGCCGACTTCCGGGTACTGCGGAAGAGTAGGTATCACCCAGCTCTTCGGTGTGTGGGAATTTGCTCATTCTAGCATTATAACGACTCTTTTTTCTCTTTTATTTTGAGCAGAGGCTTGTTCCTCAGCAGTTCCTGGTAAGTACACTGCACAATTTTTGCTAGACATCTCCTCAGTTACTTACCCCACACTTAGCATCTCCCACCTCATCTAAGACAAAGCAATAACGTTCAAAGGGTTAACTAAAAGACACTGCTCAGTGTCAGGCCAAGGGTGTTCACATAGTTTTGACACAAGCACTTGAAAGTCCCTGTTTATTTAACAAAAAAAACAAGTGAAAGCAGTGTCATCCCTCTTATATTCCATCAAATAAGAGAACTCTATATGTTAAGGGAAAATATATCAACCATCTGCCCTATAACCTCTTCTCATGTTTAAACTTGTACAAGAGAAGACAATTTAGCACAACCTCCCCAGATAATTGTGCCTTGCTTCATGAAAGTCAAAGAACCACTCTTCCCTTGACTTCCTATAGCTTTTGTACCCTGGTTTCACACTTTATCACTGCCAAGTGCTGCCCTCAAGGTCCAGCTGCGAGAACCAACTCCTACAAGCTCATGTCTGGCTTTTATCCTAAAGTAGAAATGCCTGCATTTGTTTTTTCAGAGGAGGTCTGCACCCTGGTTATTACTGAAGCTTTTCCAGAAGATTCTGGAGTATTTAAATGTGTTGCTGAAAATGAATTTGGATCTGCAGCATCCAGTGCTCATCTCTCTGTTTCCCCAGGTGAGAACAAGGGTTTCAGAGCCGAGCGACTAAGCACAAAGAGAATCTGCTGCTGCTCAACATCAGGCAGAGTCAAAGATATTTACTGAGCAGAAGCCAGACCCAACACACTTCTGCAGGCTCAGGACAAGTGTCCCAACACTGCAGCCTGCTGGGGCACCTCGCAAAGCTGGATGCCAGTAGTTCTGTGTTTCTGTTTTCAGCCCCTGGTCAAGGATGACCAGGTGGAGATGATGTTCCCTCTAGCAGGGGAATCTCATCCCTGAGCTTCATCCCTTTAGGGACTGCAGCTCAGCCCAACACACTGGGTGTAACTTTACCCCATTTATTTTAGCAGTTCACTCGTCTGGCTTGTGCTGAAAACCCTTGGCAAACAGACTAGCACCATGAACATAACCCAACGCCCACCAGCCCTGGTGAGAAGTCAGGTTTGGCTAAAGCAGCTGTGCAGGCTTTGGGCTATGCAGAGCTATCCACCCACGCAGACACACCAGTTTCCCCTCCCTCTTTACTTACATCGTGCTGTACTGGTGAACCACCACTGCTCTGTACCTGACTTGTGGACCATTCTGCTTCCAGGAGCAAAAGAGCTGGAAAGCTTTGCAGGTGTTGCCCACAGGCCAGCGGTGCAAGTCACCATGAAGAAACCCACCTTTCCCAGGAACAGCCAAACAGGAGCCAAGGACCGTGACGTGGCTGCCCTGCCATCCTACAGCACAGAGACCCCAGGGCTGGGCGCTCGAGCCGAAGCCACGAACTTCAGCCCAGCGAACTCCAAGAGCGAAGCGGAAGAGTTTCACAGAGCCTATGAAAATTCACCTCGGGCTTCGCCGCTGCGGTAAGACAAAGAGAAAAATCACATCCTTGGGTGAGTTTCAGACAGTACTCAGGGGAGAAATCTTCCAGTGAGCCCACTGCAGAGCTCCTGTGTCCCATCCCCTAACAGGGAAGCGCGCAGTAACATCAGCAGTTAGCTTTGCAGCAGTTTGCCTACATGAAGCCCAGCCTTAGAGCAGCAGAGACATGATTTGACAACACAAGGAACTACCTACAGGCTCACGTCAGTGCCTAACAGCATTTTCAAAGTGCCCACCTGTAAGTCACTTTAAAGCATCACCCCAAATAATGGGCCTCTAGAAGATCTTTGGCTTCACAGCAGATCACAGCACCTGGGAAATGTGAAGGCACAGTTCTGTTGCCATCACCTTCCTCTGTAGCCTTGGCCAGGGGCTCACATTTCTGTTTCCCATTCTGAAAGACAGCAGTAAAACCAGAGATACTGTGACTGAGCTGCAGACAGCACCTGCAAAAAAAACTGTGGAGGAAAAGCACTGAACCAGTGACCCACTGGACAGAACAGCCCTGAATCACAGTAGGGAGACAGAGATTTTCCCACAACAATAAAATGTTCCACCTTGTAGCAAGTCTTGATCCATCTGCCATATGAAGAAAGGCTGAGAAAGCTGGGTATGTTCAGCCTGGAGAAGGCTTAAGGGAGATCTTATCACCATGTACCGGTACCTAAAGGGAGGCTACCAAGAAGATGGTGACTCCCTTTTATCAAGGAGTCCCATGAAGACAGGGAGTGATGGATCTAAGTTACTCCTGGGGAGATTCCAGTCGGAGTCTTGAAGAAAATGCTTCCCCATCTGAACAATTAACCACTGCGATCATCTCCCAAGGGAAGGGGTTGACTGCTCTGCATTGGGCAGTTTCAGGACCCAGCTTGACAGGCTGCTGGGACATCTAGTTTTTAGCTTGACAGGTTGGACTAGCTGACCCTTGAAGTCCCTTCCAAGCGGGTGTTTTATGAATCTTGGTCCCAAATGCAGCTCTAAGTAGCTCTGCACTTACTGCAGTAGTAGTTATCCTGTCTAATTGTTTCAGAGAAACAAACCAAATTAGAATGCACATCTTAGTGATGCCACTGCTTATAGGTGTCACAGAACAATCACAGAATCACAGAACATCAGGGATTGGAAGGGACCCCGAAAGATCATCCAGTCCAATCCCCCTGCCACAGCAGGATCATCTAGATCCAGTCGCACAGGGACATATCCAGGTTGGTCTTAAACTTCTCCAGAGAAGGAGACTCCACAACCCCCCTGGGCAGCCCGTGATGGTGCCAGTTAAGAGGTCCAAGCCCAGCTGTACAGAGGAGTTCCCTCAGTCCCGTTTGTGCAGGCGAGACGTGTGCCCCTTCTCTCTGCCGAATGCCAGCGCCGCGCCGCAGCGATCCTGTTACACCGTGTGTGAACGGCTGCCCGTGACTGAGAGCGCTCGCTGCGCTAGAGAGTATTTTTGGATGCACTCAGCCTCCTTAACTCAACCCTTATGTTAACAGTTCTGGACACCCTCCTCCAAATTCACTGCAGGGTGGATCCTATTTCAATATAGATCTCGCTGGGCATGAGATTTTTTGGGCTAAATCACTGAGTACCAAGGGATTTGATTTAATAACGTGAGGTAGCTAAGAGCAGGCTCTCAGTTTGGATTCCAGCCCTTCCAGGAAATCCAGGCTTGCTCCAGGAAAATCAGCTGGGTCCCTAAACACTGCGGAATGAAAGCCAGAGCTGAAGCTAATTCATAGGTTTCTCAGAGGCAGCAGGAACACTGCATTTGACATTTTTAACCAATAACCTATTAAAAAAAGCTCTTTTTTATGACATTTGCTGCTTAGGATGGCTATTTGCAAAGTTTCTTGTGTGCAGCAGCACCAGTGAGCTGCAGTTGTGGTTTTATTTTTCAAGTTCTGAATGGTTTGAAGGCAGCACCTGACGTCCTGCATAAAGGAGGGACTTCACATACAACCAGCACCAGCCACATAACAGCTTTTAAAAACACAGTTATATAAACAGATAAATATAACATTAACTAGTGTATGGAGCTGCAAAGTGCTTGTGGTTGAGAGCAGTGCTCAACCAGATTTTGGAAGGCATTTATACATCTCAAGATACAGACAGTTGACTATGAAAATGTCTAGATACATCCATCAGCATCCAAACAGCCTTAAAGCCTACAGCCCTGCTGCCATGTGCTTCAAAACACGGCGAGGAATGAGACTCAGTGTCCTAAGTGCTGCTGTTACCTCAGACTAATCATCTTTAATGACTACTGTAGAGTAACTGTCTTGCCAGACAGATCTGGCCATGTCTCATCTAGGGTACATGGTTATAACCATGACAATAACAGAACAAAATGAGAGTAACTATAAAATTAAGTCCTTGTACTCATATTTCTCCAAATTATTGCCAATTATTATCTCTCCAAATTAACAGCCAGGCAACAGAAGCTAGAAGAGGCAATTCTAGAAGGCTGTGACAACGAGCTACCCCTTTTTGAGCCCTTTATACCTGCAGCTTGCAGTGCCCTTCTCAACGGCCTGACAGAAGCAGAACAAAACCCATCTTCATTTTTAACAGAGCAAATTCTATTCTGATCACTAACTTTATTAAAACCACTTAATGCAAGTGAAAGAAGAGGCTTTGGGCAGTAACTGTGCAGCCAGTCTTTTAGGCAGCTTTTAAATACCTTAATCAATAAGCAGAAGGGTCTGGACTTTTTTCCAAGGCAATGTTTGCTGCATGACTCAAGCGAACAGAGAACCTGATGAGCTGCAGCGTGTCTCCATTCATAGAAAGTCAACTGAGGCAGTGCAGAAAAGCTGATTTCTAACACCTCACAGCACTGCTCTGGGCACTATTGAGTTACACCAGCGCAGCCACCGGGACTTACTCCTCTGCCTGCATCAGTTCAGCTTCTAGATCTGTCAATTCTTTTTTCCTACCTTCTGGATCTCATGTTTGGGCCGTTTCTTCTCTTCCAAATGAGTTGTCCTGGTGGTGTCCAGCATTTTAAGTGCACAAAGCTGCCCTCACAGCAGTGCCTGGCAGCCCTTTTTAGTCCTGAAACAGACACGCTGCAGCCTCATGGAAGCTGTGGGGAAGCCAGGGAGCCTGTCCCAGCACTGAGCCTGACCTTTAACAGGCTCACAGCTTCCTACGGGGCATATGATGATCATGCTGCAGTTGCCTTTTGTTAAGTACTCAACTCTTTCTGTGCAAACTACAGACTTGGGGGGGGCTAAAGAGCAAACAGCCTCTAGGACAAGCAGGGATGCCCTTCCTCCCTCCATCGCTTTCCTCACGAGGAATTTCAATAAGTTGTCTCTCAGTTAACAACTGGTAGAGTGAGTTCATACACGGTGGGCTGTTGTTTAAATACAAACACTAAAGGTGGGTTAGTTCCTCAAGACCAATGTGCTGAAAGACTCACTGGAACAGAGAAGGGAGAGAAGAGCCCAGCTGTGGTACTTTCCAGGTTAGGGCTCATTTTTTCAACCACAGGACCGCCAAAGCATAATTAAGATACTTAAAACACCATCAAGTTGATCTAGAATGCAATTAAGCATTGAAGCCTTTGATTAAAGGGCTACAAATCACCTCATCTGCAGCAGGATCTGTTGCTGTTCTGGTGGAAACACCATAGTTGCATCATTTAAGGCCGGTGAATATCAGCAACTGCCCCCACAAACAGCAAAATATCGATGGGCATTTACCAGCAGGTGCATTTCAGTTGTGTCACTCAGCTTCTGGCTGTCCAGGCACATCTCTGAGCGATGCCACTGCTCCTGCCAAGGTTCGGTACAAAGAAGGGTCAGAGACTCTTATTGTGACAGCGGAGCAGGCAGGAGGACGGGCAGGAGGACAGGCAGGAGCAGGAGGACTGGCAGGCAGGGGGACAGGCAGAAGGTTCCAGTGACGAAGAACCCAGTGACGGTCCCTTCTGCAAACACCAGCTCAAGCCTCGGTGACAAGTCCCAGGCTGGAGGTAAGGAGCTGCCTTTGGGTTTTGTTGCACATCCCACTGCCTGCGAAGCCGGTCAGGGACTGCGATGCGCTGGGTGACCCCAGATGCAAACCTACCTTTGAGGCGGTGTCAAAGGTAACAGGGGAGGCAACCAAGGAGGGATAAAAAGGAACATCTTTGGGTTTAGACAGCAAAGTGTCTCTGTTACTCACTGGCTTTGTCTTGTGAGGTCAAAAGTCTGCCTTAGGTATTGTTTTTCCCCACCCAACTCAAGGCAGAATGATTTGAGGAAGATATAACTCATTCCTTGCTGGCACGAGGGAGTCTGTGCGTCGTGTCCTCAGTAGTCTAGAAAACGAGACGCTGGTTTCCCTGAGCAGCCTGCAGGTAAAGAGGCTCAATCTCTGCACAGGTAGTGGTACAGAAACGGTAGAAAAACAACATTCAGTAAGTTTTCTGCACCAGTGAATGGGAACGCAGCGTGGACGCGCTCCAAAAACCTGAGCCAGCTTCAAATTCCAGGAGCATGACGGGGAAAGTCAGGGAATTTTTACTCGGAAAGCTGTGTTCACGTGCTGTTCACTTACAGCTAATGCTGACAGCTACCTTTAGGAAACGAAAGCTTTGAATCTCTAAAATGAGAGCAATGTCTGGAGTTAATCTTCCCCCCTCCTCCACGGGAATTTATGACCTCGCAGAGCCCTTCTTGGGGCTCTCGGCCGGGAGGAATACAATATACTGGGGGTATATATAGCAGCGAAACAGCTGATGGCAGTGGGGCGAGATTGCCATTTTTTCCAGCACATGTAACTGTGTGGATTTATATTCTCTTTTTTTTTATTAGTAGCTTCACATTTATTTCAGGGGGGGTGATTTATTTCTCCTGGAGCTGAAGTTGTTTGTCAGTTTTAACAAACTTGCTCAGTTCGCTCTAATGCAACTTTCCAGTCTGGGGTTAGATATCAAGGCGACTGGATCTAGGGGATCCTGCTGTGGTGGGGGGATTGGGCTGGATGATCTCTCGAGGTCCCTCCCAATCCCTAATTCTCTGTGATTGTATGACCCGTGAAGCAAAGGCAGGATCTCCGAGGACCCCAACTCTCCCTACTTGGTATCCTGCAGCTGTACCATTTCTGGCACTTCTCAGCCCTAACAGCAAATCCCAGCAAATCACTTCAAGTAGAGAAGCACAGACCTTGGCATTCCAATCCCAACGGGATCAAAAGACCTCTGAACTCAAAATACATTAGAGAAGAAATCAGGATACTTGGTGCTGAAGGTTCCACGTTAGGCTTAAAACACAGTGGAACCTGTTTGATGCTTCCCTATGGTTTAAGGAATTTCTCTGCATCAAAGGCCAAATAACAGTCACAGAATCACAGAACATTAGGGATTGGAAGGGACTTGGAAAGATCATCCAGTCCAATCCCCAATTTGTGTTCTGCAGGATTCAGAGATCTTTAGCAGAGGTGAGATGTGGAAATCACTTAGTTTAGTGTAGCATCAGTGGTTACCTGTAGACATCTGCACGTGGTAGGTCCTCCCAATAAACCTGTTTCTATTGCAATTTACTGGGTTCTTGCAGGTAAGAGAGTGGTGGCGAGGACTGCCCCTGAGTCAGCCAGGGTGTGTGGGTTTGATATTGTAATCCAAAGTGGCTCTGGAATTCTAAATCTCTTTATTTTAAGCTCAGGCTCTAACTGTCAGGTGCCTGAACCTCATACTTTTGGGATTGCTAATGACTGCTCGCGACACAGTGTTCTTGTCGTTCAGACGGTGATGTACAATTTATTTTATCTGTATTGTCTTCCTGAAGGGAAAATCCACACCAAGACAGCCTCTATTCTGCAAGGCAAGGGTTCCACTCTATCCAGGAGCCCAACCAGGAAAGCTTTTGTGGCCTACCATCTAGTTTTTACCAATCACCTGTCCCAAGCCAGTTATCACCAACAAAAACCCTGAACAGCCGTGAAACCTCTCCTATGAGTGTCCCTAATTTCCCATCCGTTTCCTCTATGTGCCAACCCACCATGTTTAACTACGAGCGTCCAAAACACTTTATCCAGTCTAAGAACGTGTGTCAAGGGCAACAGCAGCCTCCAGGACCCGCAGCCTCTACAGAGTCGAGCAGACAAATCAAACAGTCCTCCATCCTCATACAGCCTCGTAACCCAAGCGGGCAGAAATTCTCCTCCTCGTCATCGCTGAGCTCTTCAATCACGCTCTCCTCGCCTTCCTGTAGTGCCCCTAAGGAATCCACATATCCCGTCACTCCTGCATCTGCACAGTCTCCTGCTAGCTCATCATCCGGGCAACGGCTTCTACCCATGCCTAACCAAACCCCCGCAGCATTCCTGTGCTCAGTGCTACCCTCGCAGCCCGACTATAACAGCCAAACTCCTTCTCCTATGGAACCTCAGTAAGTACAAACCGGCTTCTAACCTCCCCTTGCTTCCCTCTTCCCTCTCCCATGCACTGACCATCCCAAATCCAGTTGTCCAGTGGAACACTGGCAAGGTCAAAGCCAATGGTGCGACTGCCATTGGCTTTGGATGCTGGAGGCAGGACTCTGCGTGAATCGGGTTAGGAGGCTGAGCTTGTCTGTGGGGGGGAGACGGGCATCCGCCGGGAATGAAACCGCACAGTAGTCACGGCACGGGGCTGCTGCACAGTTTCTCTGGAGTCAGGCTGAACAGTCTAGTTGAAGTTGATGGAAATCTTCTACTGAAGGGTATTCAGAAGAGGTGATGGACACCCATTTGAAATTAATTTGTCTCAACACGGCTTATGGGTGGGGAGGCAGCGGGGCGGGCAGGAATTCCTACAGCTTCAAGATTCCTAGTGAGTCTCAGCAGTATTTTCCCCTTCCGCATCACGACGGGGCTCTACGCTCACCTCCGATACAGGTTCTGTTAATCCTTCGTGCTAACAGTGAGGCAGCCTCTTAAAAATTTCACCCCTTCAGACCAAAGACCAAATTCTTTCCTGAATATGTATTAGACCGTTTTGCCTTTGGGCTGCGATTCAAGTATCTCCCAAGGTCAGCAAGATCTCAAAGGGAGCTGGGTCTTGCCTTCTCACCACCTTGTTCTCCTGCCAATATTAGCAGGAGGTCCTGCGGAAAGTCAGAGTAGGATACGCAACGAGCGCTCTACCAGGGAGAAGAGAAAGGTGATAGGGGCAGGGGGGGTCCTGCCAGCCTGGGTATAAATTCAGGTTTAAGTATCAGTTTGGATTCAGGAAATCTGAGTATTTCTGAGGTATTTTCTGAATCGCAGCACTGTGGGAAGTGGGAAGGTAAGACACAGTGGGTTCACCCGGACGTGCAGGGGAGGCTGCTAGAGGAATGGCAGCAGAGTGGGGGGTTTACCTATGCACCTGGAGTAACCACCAGGTTCTCTGTGTCTACTGGGGGGTGGGGAGGGGGTTGTTTCACAGCAAAGGGCTTTGGTGCCTCACTGTGCTTTGCGTAGGAGCTGCTCTTTAATGCAGCAGCCTGGGAGTTGAGGAATTACTTTCCTAATCATGCTGCTACTGGGCAAACGGGGGTGTGAGATGTATTCATCTGCTGGGAAAATGAGTCAAGTCTTTGCAGAACTCAGGCATGGTTTTAAGTCCATGCAGTGCTGGGGATACACACCAGAATGATAACCCTGCTGCCCTGCTCTGCTCGAGTGGCAGGAGGAAGGTACTTTGAACAGAAGTACTTGCTGAATGCAACCACAGTGTGTGAGGCCCCGCTGTGTGTGTCATGAAGCAGGTTAGATCCTGTCAGCACAGAGTGCTGGGACCTCCAGTAGACCATTTTGAAGGATGCTCCTCTCATCGTAGCACTGTCAGAATCAAGTCCACTATCAATCACTAAGACTTGGTTACAGGATCAGCCTACGTGGAGGCTGCAGCAAAGGTTCCTAAAGACCCAATCTTTGGGGTGGGCTGTTGAAGCTGTATGAAGTAGCTTTCTGGGGCCAAGAAGGACAATGAACAAGCCATTTGTTCGTACTTCATCAACTAGTTTGTGACCTTGCTGTGGATTTGCAGCACTCAGGGCCTTTCTAACAACTGGAGGTTTAGGGGTGAGCTTGCAGAGTAGGATTGATGGCTGGACTCAATGATCCCAAGGGTCTTTTCCCACCTGAATGATTCCATGATTCTAAGGGTAAAGGAATGTCTTTCTGAGGGAGAACTTGTTCCTGGACAGACTCAGAGTGCTTAGTGGAGTTAGGGGCTCCCTGAAAACACTGCCCACATATCACTGCAGGACACAGGGATGTGACCCACAGCAAACTCAATGATTGTTCCCCTTCAGTTTTCAATGCTCAGTTCTACCACCCCGCTGACCTACCAGCCAAATGCTTTTTGGGTTCAGCTGAGCCACAGGTTCTGGGTAGGCAGGTCGCATTTTTGTGCACATTCTATGAAGCTGTAGCAAACAGTCAAGCAGACCTACAGGAATAACTTGGCTTTCTCTCCCTGCATGAGCAGTTACTCACAACCAATGTATAACAAACAAGTTAGCATCAACTCTATGCAGAAGACATCAGACCAAGAAATCCGAGGAACAAAAGAGGCCCTCATTCAGGACTTGGAAAAGAAACTGAGATGCAAAGACAACCTTCTCCAGAATGGCAACCAGGTAAGGGAAACCTGCTGATTAAAGAACCAGTTTGCTCTGACTCTTGGTAGTGCAAGCACAAATGCAGAGACTAATTCTAGTGCCCCAAAGGCTGGAGCCTCCCAACTGAGCTGAAAGCAGAAGGAAATGCAGGAGCAGCACTGCCCAACCACCCTTTCTCAGAACCTCAGCAGATCCCAGCAAGAGTTCTTTGAGCTGTTTGTGACCTGAATATTTGTTCAGTGTGAGGTGGCTGATTTCTTTCCATTAGAAACGTAAAAGATCTGTTCCAACAGCAGCTCAGGGCTGGTGTGCAAGGATCTAAATGATTAACACCCAACCTCTTCACAATTATTTTTGCTGTTAGAATGCAAATAGCTGTAACTGGTAGGCCAGGTTCAGCTCAGCCTCGAGAAGGCCTTTCAAGGTAGGGGAACTAGTGCATGATGAAAACTGCTCTGAATGTGCGACTGGAGTAGACGGTCCCTAGGTGTCTACTATGGCAACTGAATGTCTGCATCTCCTGTGACTTCATTAAGGGATGCATTGACTTCTGAGAGCCATCTAATCCAACAAGATGGCTTTGAGATGTTACTGTCTTTCCCTCTTACCCTACCTGGGAGATGTTGGATGAGGGCTGGACTTGATGGTCCTGGAGGTCCTTTCCAGCCATGATGATTCTGTGATTCTACCTTCTTGGCCAGCTCACACCATTCATGAAGTTTTGAAATGACTAAGACTAGGGATGGGAGAAAGGTCCATGTTTAGAGCTGTGGCACAAATGAACTCTCTGCTGGAGATCTTGCTGAACATCACATCCACAGACAACTAGAATCCCTCTGTTCACAATTCATGCTGGCTTTCAACACTGGGGTTAATAAATAATGCCAAATCATGGGGAAATATCAACAACTGAAAGCTTATTCTTATTCACCACACATGGTAAACCTTTTTGAAAAACTCACCTGGATAAATTCCTGTGTGACTTGATCTAGGTGATCCTGCTGTGGCAGGGGGATTGGTCTAGACGATCTTTCGAGGTCCCTTCCAATCCCTAATGTTCTGTGATTCTGTAACATGAAAAACAAATCAAAGAAGCTACGTGAACCTTTATCATAAAGTCTGTCTCCTGTAAGAGTATCTCTTCGTCTCAGGACTTATTTATCATGCAAATGGACAAACTGCATCCCTTTCACCAAGAGATCAAAATCTGGGAGAAGAATTTGCTTACAGGTAGGGAAGCACATTACAGCGAACAGGTCTGTAATGTGGGAACCTTCCCACTGCCTAGAGGCAGACTGAGAAAAATCCAGTGTTTTTAGTTTCCATCTTCATTCCCCTGAAATAAAAGGGAGTGTTTCTATTGCCATCAGGTTTGTGTCATGCAAATAGAATTCTAAGTACTGAAGGAATAAAGCAAACATCTATCGGGTCAAATCTGACTCAAGGTTGCTAACAGGAATGTCCTTCCTATCTGCTGTATGAAAGGTTGTCATTGCAGACCAGCTTCCCATAGGAAGCCAGGCTAAAAATAAGGCTTATGCAATCCCCACTCTGTGTCCTCCTCCCCTTGTCCTCCAGCAGCGTCTGATCCAACTGGCCAATCTCAGCCACACTTGATGCAGCCCTAACGACCTCGAGGATATTAAGCTCTCATAGGTTCTGCAAAAGGTCTCTCTGGGTCTCTTCTAAAGAAAAGTCCCGCAGGCTTTCCCAACTCTTATCCACCCAGGAATAACCTCAAACTTGTCCTGTACACAGCAATAATTCAGCCAGAGCCTGTCCTTAGGTCTCACAATGCAAACCCAAGGTGAACTTTGTGGGAAGTGAAGTGCCAGTTCTGCTGGTGCTCTGGGGATTATCATACAATTCTAAAATAACTCTTCTGATAGTTTTGGATTTAACTCTTGGATTTAACTCTGCTCGTATTTATCCCCCTGTGCTTCATCCATACTCTAGGAACTTACTACTATTTGACTGCAGCATGTTCTTAGCTCCTCTCAGGACAGCACATGGCATTTCATAAGGTGCCTGTGGTGCTGCCATCAACCTCCCCTGTGTTCTCAGGGGTACTGGTGCTCCTCTCCACCTGTGTCTGCTTCTGGTGTGGCTCTTGCTTTTTTGGATCCATCAGCCATCCAGCATGCCTCCAGCTCCTGAAGCAAATCCCCAGCTGAATGACTCGGGAAGTTTTCCCAGTGCTAACAGAGAGGTACCCTGGGACTTACTCTGGCTTCTGAGATAATGCCATCAGTTACCCATAAATAATCCCAGCGGGGAAAGAGGAGGAGTGGAAGGCCACAGATGGCATTAGGGAGGCTTTGATGAACAGGCAGATTAATCTTTTATGCATTCAGCACTGTATATATTGAGGCTGACTTCAGTAGGCATCACAGACCGCCAACCGTGGGGAGCAGATGTCGTGCTGCTGCTCTCACTGACTGCTCTCTGACCCTACGGCATGTTCACGTGCTCTTACAAGTTGATCTGAAACAGTGAATGGACTTCTGAGTGCAAATCCTCTCTGCTCTGCTTTAAGCGACTGACTTATGAAGAAAGGATGGCCCGCAGGCTGCTCGGACCAGTAAATGCTGCGACTGTGCTGGACACACCAGGTGAAGACAACATGCAGAACGCTCAGGTAAATGGGGGCCTGGCCCTAGAACAGTGGTTTCCTGGTGGTTGTTTCTGTGGCCTGAATAGGGCAGAGAGAAGGGCAAAGAGACGAGGTATATTTGGTACCAGGGATGGGAGGGAGAAGAAGAGGAGGACTACTCACACTGGCAGAGCTCTGTATCATAGAGATCTGGGGTCATCTTTTGGCATGAAGGAGATTGTAGCAGAGTGAGGGAACTGAAGCACCATCCCTTTGCTGGGCCTGATTTGTAGGAATGATCTCTGCAGGGAGGAATTACAGCAGCTGCTGCCCAGCACATTACTCCCTGCCTGGGACAAGTGGGGAGCAGCACAACGAGGGATGCAGGTACCCACTAACAGCCCAAGGTCAGGCTTGGCCAGGACGGCAAGACTTACATCTGTCACTGTTTGCATTAAGTGACACTGAGCACAAGAAGTCAGGGCCTTGGTTGGAGTTTAAGCCCTTCCAGGGGCCTGCAGTCACTGAGAGAAGGCAAAGCTGGTATTTCAGCAGCCCACACGCTAATCAACTAGAATCTACTACTACTGGAATTTTCAGAACCATTTTAGCTGGAGCATCCCTTGGCTATTCAGGCCAGTTAAAAGCTCTATTTGGCACTTCTGGGATGAAAGCTAGTGGAAATGTCTGGGATGTAGCTCTGGGCACCTGTGCAGCCAAAGAAAACATCCCTCCTGCTGCCTGCACGCAGAGCCAGCAGGCTGGCACACACCCTCCAAAGAGCCTTAGCCAAACTCTTCAATGCAAGAGACACCTCAGATCACAGCAAGGGGAAGAAACTGATCAAATTGCATGTTCCTCCAACAATCACCTGACAGCAGCAGGCAAGAAGGGGACATGAGGGGTGTCAGAGAGCGAGGGAAACCTCCTCTTCTGCTGAGAACAAGAAGCACTCAGTCAAAACACAGTGACTGACAATTTTTCAGGGTGTGTGAATTGCTGCACAGAAAAGAACACTGGAAGGAGAGACTGTTTGATGCTCAGGAGATCTTATTTCCATTGTTCAGTCTCGTATTTAAATATTGTAGTTGTTCATTCATTCAGCCTCTTGATTCCACAGGCAGTCCTTAAAACACAGCATCATTTCACAAGTCAAGTCACAACTGCCCATAACTTGAGTAAGTGAGTAGATGCAAGCGTTGAGCTCAGTCCAGCAAAACCCTCATTCAAATAACTGAAGACTGCTTCTGTGCTTGAAGTTTAAACCCAGGCTTAAATGTTCCCCAGGACTGGGCTACAGAGCACAGCCCTAAGGATTTTAATGGCTCAGTGCAAACATCCCAGAAATTTCCATGCAGATTTCCTCTGTCTGACATCATTGCTGAAATGACTGGCTGGTGATAAACTCTGCTTGCATCTTCCAAGCACCCAGGAATCAACCCCGGGTACTGCAGCAGATTTACTCATGTGATTGTGGGGTTGTCAGGGCACCCAGTTGGTACCATGATCTAGAAACAAAACTATTTCCCCGTTCAGGATGTGTCCGTCACTGCTGGTACCATATTTAAGTGGGCACAATACAGTGTCCCTGCCAGCGATCCCACTTCTATTCCTGCCATAGGGAAGGACACTGTGTACTTAGCTCTCATTTTAGACACTGCCAGCAGTACTGCTCCCCTCTAACAAAGGTTATTGCCTGGCCAAAAGCCTTGGGTGCCAAACAAAACTGCGGCACCTATCACCTGTGCAGGGCAACGAGAAGCTGTGCCACTCTGTTAATAGAACTGCCACTGCCGTGGCAAAGGCTACGGTGAGAGCAGGGCAGGAGCTCCTGACACAGGTCCCTTTACCTCTTGTCCCAGTGATTTCTGAACCATTCAGTTTGCTTTCAAGCACCAGTCAATATATGAGCTGCAAATGGCTTCTTGTTCAGCTTATAGAGAGAACTTTCTGAATGAACTCACCTCTTCCCTTCCTCTTTCCAAGCACCAGAACGCGGATAACATCAGGCTGCAGGTTCCTACGACACACGTCAGGTAACACCTAAACTTGTGCCGCGCTCCTTGTCAAGACTTTATTTCAGATGTGTCTAGACAGTGTTAATTTTACTCCATTATTTACCACTTTTTGTAAAAGTGTTAGTAATTACTTTTAGTAATAGCTATTTGTAAGCCTAAATGTTAATTCTAAGCTTTAATTTACTAATTACTGTTAGTAAACAGTCATTCTAGTCATAGATAGTAATTAAATTCATTCCTTTCCTTTCAATTAAAACACTGGATGAGTGAGGATGGGTGTTTATGATCTAATCCAGTCCGTTCTAAGCGCACTCTAAGTACTACAGGTTTAAAGACTCCATGTAGGAGGGATGAAATTCTCCCCCTATTCTCAGCACTGTGAGGCCTCACTTCAAGAAAGATTGAGGGGCTGCAGTGGGTCCTGAGGAGCAACAAGGCTGGGGAAGGGACTGGAGGAAAAGGCTGATGAGGAGAGGCTGAGGGAGCTGGGGGTGTTTAGCCTGGAGAAGGAGACTCAGGGGGAACCTTCTCCCTGTCTCCCAGCTCCCTGAAGGGAGGTTGTAGTCAGGTGGCAATTGGGCTCTTCTCTCAGGTAACCAGTGCCAGGACAAGACAGCAGGGCCTGAAGCTGCCAGGTGAGGGTTGGGTTAGATGTTAGGAAGCCCTTCCTCACTGAAAGGATGATCAGACGTTGGAATGGACTGCCCAGGGCAGTGGTGGAGTCGCCATCCCTGGAGGTGTTTAAGGACAGACTGGATGTGGACCCTAGTGCCCTGGTCTGGCTGATGTTAGGTCCTGGGCTGGGCTGGGCTGGATGAGCTCAGAGGGCTTTTCCAGCCTCAATAATTCTGTGATTCTGTGTGACGAAGACAAACATGCTTCATATTCTAGAAGAGTAATCTCTAGTCAAAGCAAGGTCTGACAATGTGAATGATGAACACATCATGAAGCACAGCCTGCATTGCTTTCATAGATTCCTTTGGATATCAGGTCAAAGAGGAAGGTTCCATATATTCTGTGTCTCTGTTGAACTGAAGAACTTGAGCAAGAAAAGGGGTTGATCAAATCCCATATCCTATAGCTGGGAAAAAAGCCCTACCACTGCAGTGTTGAGTTTCCTAAAAGCTTTGAGAGACTCTAGCTGCAGTTGGTGCTTCAGCGTTGCTTGTGCTATGGTAACTCTTACACAATTAACCATCAGCATCCACTTTTCAGGAGCAGACCGTGTTCAAGAGGAGATGAACGTGGACATGACTCCATCCAGGAAAAGTTCTTTCAGCCCCGTTTTACACAAGTGCCTGAAGATGTTATTATTGAGGAGGGGCGATTCTGCAGGCTCGACTTCAAAGTAAGACCAGCCTTTCCCTTGAAGCTCCATTAGCTCTGGGGGATGTGTGGCATCAGGAGCCAGATGCAGCTCCTTTGCACTTTAAGCCAGAGCACCAGTGGTGGATGGTGCTGGGTATCTCTAGGAAATGTAAACCAAGAAACTGGAGATGACTAAATGTTTCAGCATTTTCCCTTGGAAAATGTAAATGGAATTAGCTGAGTAAGAGGACAGTTAAACTGGGGTAAATAAGAACCACCACAGACCATCTTCCAGACCTCATTGCGAAGAACAAATATTAAAGCCCTGCTGAAAGAAAGTGTTTGGGGAGGGAAGCGTGTGGACATGTGCTGGACACACACCCAGCAAGGCCTGTTCACAACTAGCCCTCTTCTAATGAGCCTCCTCTGCTGCATCAGATGATCTGGCAAGCAAATGCCCTAATTACAAACAAGCAAACTGCCAGAACGGCCTGAAACTGCACAGCGCTGGGGTAAGAAAGGGACTAGGTCTTCAGCACATCCAGCTTCACTGCTGTTGTGGTTTAGGTTTTTCCTAATTGCTTCCAATCTCTTTCATTAAGAAAGCTCCTGCCGTGCTCAGGCATAACCTTTAGCCATTTTCCTGCTCTCTGCTTAACTCCTGGATGCCCTGGAGCACATCTGCAGGACAGTTTATTTACGTACATTATCAAACCTGTATGGGTGTCAGCACTGTGGGATCAACAGTGTGAGCTTCCCGCCTCTGTGAACCCTCAATGAGTATCTTTAGCCTAATCAAAGCTGTCTCACAACATGGGAACAACAGGAGGTTGCACTGGAAGGGGCTGCCCAGGGGGGTTGTAGAGCCTTCTTCTCTGGAGACGTTTTAAACCCACCTGGACACGTTCCTGTGTGACTTGATCTAGGTGATCCTGCTGTGGCGGGGGGACTGGACTAGATGAACTTTCAAGGCCCTTTCCAATCCCTACGGTTCTGTGTCTTGCAGCTGAAATCTCATGCTTTGTGAACCTTCCTCTCTGCACAGCATCACGTTGATATTCAAAACTAGGCACGACTAAACATTTTGCAGTCGGATCATGATTCTATTGGCATCAAACTCACTTTCCTCTCCTTCACAGGTCAGCGGGCTGCCGACTCCAGATGTGATGTGGTACCAGAACGGACGGATGGTTCATCAAGATCAGTTCCATAAAATGATTGTGTCGGAAAAGGGATTCCACTCATTTATTTTTGAAGCAGTCAAATCATCTGATGCAGGGACATATGAATGTGTGGCTGTCAACCGCGCGGGAGAAGCGTCTTTCACCGTAAAGGTGGAAGTAATTGGTAAGACTGACGGCACCAGTAGCTACCTGGCCGTGCATGGAAAATCCCAATAATCTAATGCCTCTCTCTGTACGTTGGGGACATAAAATGATTAAGAAGCAGAGGTAGATCTCCAGATAGACAGGCTAGACTAATAACACCTTACCTTTTCCAAGACTCTATTAATCTGAGGTGCCAAAGCACTTCTAGCAAGATATTTACATGCAGTGGGACATCCAGAATTAGGGTGTTATTAGTCTCCCAAGATTGATAACATAATGTGGATTGACTCTCCTCCTAAAGTGGATGGGTCTGCTACACCCTTCTGCTTATGGGAATTGCCTGTGGGCTAAAAGCTGCAGTAAGGAGTATGTGCCCTCCTCAATTTAGCATTCTGAAATCTTAAAAACGAAGCCTGATATTAGAGTGCAACACTTACAGCAACTCCTCCTTACCTCCTTTCTTTAATTTAGCAAAGGAGCATCACATGCCTCCAACCTTCATCTTCAAGCCACAAAGCAAAAAGGTTTTTGAAGGGGATACAGCCAGGCTGGAATGCCAGATCTCTGCTATCCCAACACCTCGGATTTACTGGAAAAGAAACAACGAAATGGTACAATATAACACAGACCGAATAAGGTACCCTACTCACGAGTCAGCCCTTGGTGTGTTGGAAAACAATAACCAGGACTTTCTTACAGCAAATTGCTACTGACTGCTTTCTCAAGGCAGCGAGCTGGAAAGCTAGACCGGTCCCTCACTTGGGACACACAGAGACAGCCCATGTGCTGGACGGGCACGATGCTCATTTTGAGGGCGTGAACTGTGGTTAGATGCTGCTCTGAATTCTAGCAACAGGTTCAGGGCCCTTGGAGAAGCTTCTGGACCGAAGCTTACAATTCTTTCATCACAGAATCACCGGGTTGGAAGAGACCTCCAAAGGTCATCTCGTCCAAACTTCCTGTGACAAGCAGGGACACCTGTCACCAGAACAGATTGCCCAGAGCCACATCCAGCCTGACACTCATTGTCTCCAGGGACAGGGCCTCCATCATCTCTCTAGGCAGCCTGTTCCAGGGATCCACTACCCTCAGGCTAAGAATTTTTTCCTAATATCCATCCTAAATCTACCTTATTCCAGCTTCAAACCATGACCCCTTGTCCTGTCGTTGCCTGCCCTTGTGAATAGCTCTTCCCCAGCCACCACCATGGGTGGGTCCTAACACAAACGCAATGCTGATGCCTAGGTAGTCTGCAGTGTCGTGCAAGAATTGTTCTAGGGTTTTCTCGGCTCCTTAGCACATAAACTAACTCTGATTTCAATGTCTTCTCTTCCCAAGCACTTACACATAAACCCCTTTCTTTTTCAGCTTGTTGCATGACAACACTGGAAGGATTTGCCTCCTGAT
>VXBP01008536.1:0-12927 GCA_013400115.1 Rhinopomastus cyanomelas
CCTCTGAGACAGGAGCATCCTCTACCCTGCTCCTCCGAGACAGGAGCATCCTCTACCCTCCCTCACCCTCCACTCCCCTCCCAGGGGTCCCGTGAGTACTTTGGAGTCCCCAGCACAGGCAGGACCAGCTTCTCCTCACAGGGCTGGTGCCGGCAGCCCCGGCATCGCGGGGCCAGGCCGGGGAGGCGGTTACCGAGGTTGTACCAGACGTCCATCTCCCCGCTCAGGGTCCGGACCTCGATGATGGTCTGGCCCAGGAAGTCGTCGGACTCCCTCTTGAAGCGCTGCTTGACGCGGGACTTGATGTCGTCGTCCTCATCCCAGACGCGGACCTTGATGCGGTCGGAGGAGTTGTGGCACTCGCTAGGGACGCGGGAGGGGACCGCGATGAGCAGGGGGACCCTTCCGGCCTCTCCCCAGCCTCTCGGCCCCTGACCCCGAGGGCCCAGCCCAGCCCTGGGCAGGAGCCCGGGAAGACACCGGCCCGACGCCGTGGTGAGGGCAGGGCTCTGCTGCAGCCCAGCAGGAGCCAAACCCTGCGCGGCACAAACACTGGGCTCTCAGTGGCCCCAGCAGCCCCTCCCGCCCTCCACTGGGGCAGGACATGGCCTCAGACGTATCCCGGCACCGCACGGGCCCCGCTGGCAGCCAGCGGCAGCCCCGAGGGGCAGCGGGAGCCGGGCTGCACTCACAAGTGGAAGTTCTCCTCCCACACAGGGTTGAGGTTCCCGTAGATGGTCTTCGTCCTCTTCTTGGTCTTCCCGACCTGGACAGTGACGTAGGGGTCGCTGGAGCCCGTCTTGTCCTTGGCCTGCAGGCCCTGGGCACAAACCACTGCGGCGCCGCAGGGCACGGCATGGCACAGCAGGGTATGGCACAGCACGGCACGGCACGACATGGTACGACATGGTATGATATGGCATAGCACAGCATGGCATGGTACAATATGACATGGCATAGCATGGCACGGCATGGCACAGCATGGTATGGCACAGCACAGCACAGCATGACATGGCACAGCACAGCACGGCATGGCACACACATCAAAGAGAACAGAGAGAGCAGCAGTCAGTGGCGCAGCCACACGGAAACCCCCACCAGAGCCCCCCTTGTGGTCCCCAGCAGAGCCCTGGGGCCGAGGACACTCGGCGGGGCGCGGGGCATGGCTCCGCCTGGGGCAGCCCCCCAGCGCCGCGGGCACAGGCAGTGCCCACCCGTGATGCTGATCTTGGCCGACCACTTGGAGGTGCCGTCCAGGACGCTCTGCTTCACCGCCTTCATCTGCTGCGTGTGGGTGGTCTTGGTGACCCCAAAGACCTCCTGGATCAGCTCGAAAATCTCGGGCTTGTTGCGCTCCCGGATCTTCATGCGGTCCTTGAGCACCATGATGATGTTCTGCGTGCGGTCCTCTGCCCCGTGCTTGGAGCTCTTCTCCGCCGCCCCTGCGGCCGCCACAGGCTTAGGGAACCGCTCCCGCTGAGCCCCGGAGACCCTCGGCCCGACCACCGACCCAGCTCTGCCTCGGCCCCCTCACCACGGGGCTGCAGGGGCCGATGCGGCCCCAGTGCAGGACCCGGCCCTCGGCCCTGCAGCGGCCCCGGGTGAGGCGGGCAGGGGGGACACGGGCAGCGAGGCTGGGGCTCCGTGGGCCCACCCAGCAGGGGTTCACCCCACGCCAGCGCAGGACAGAGCCGCCCTGCTGCCGCTCCCAGGCGCCCGGGGCCACCCCTCCCGCGGCCGCCCCGAGGGGAGAAGCCCCTTACTCTGCAGGCAGTCGGCGTTGAGCAGGTCCTGGCACTTCTCGTGGCACTTGACACCGCACTCGGCGCAGCGCATGCCTTGCCGGGCGATGCCCCACAGCAGCCCCTCACACTCGTAGCAGTAGGTGGGGGTGGTGGCCGTCCACACTTCGAAGTTGTGGGGTGTCGTGCAGGAGATGGGGTACACCAAGGCCTGCAGGGTCTTCTTGTAAACGTGGTTTTTCTGGGCGAGCGGGGACACGGGTCAGGGCACCGGCGGCTGGGCGGCCACCGGGGCAGGTGCCAGCGTCTGGGCTGCCCCGGCACCGCCCGAGGGTGCTGGCACAGACCCCACGGCCGGCCCCGCCGTGGCCACCTGCCCTCGGGCCAAGCCCGGCACCCACCAGCTCCTCGTTGTTCAGGGTGCTGGAGGCCAGAGCAGAGGTGATTCCTGCCTTCCGGGACTGCACCAGGGACTGGGGGAGAGAAGCCAGCTCAGGGGCCGGCGGAGCAGGGGCAGCCCTCCCCACTCCCGTGGGTCCCAGCAGCTGTCAGACACCCTGGACAGACCCCTCCGCACCGAGAGACCGGCTGAGACAGACCCCCTCCGAAGCCCGGCTCCCAGCGGCACCACCCTGCTGTGCAGTGGGACCAGTCCCGAGGCGCTCCCAGTGCAGCCCCAGCAGGACAGAGCTTCTGAGGTCTCGGGGCTACTTACCATCGCCTGCGGGCACCCAAGGCCAGCAAGGGGGGAACAAGAGGCTGTTAGCGCAAGTCACCCCCCGGTAGGGAAAACCCCAGCCCCTTCCCTGCTGGAACGAGAGGGAACCGGGGCAAAACCAGCCCCTTGCCCAGTGATGGGCCAGTCCCAGGGGGGTTCCCACCCCAAAACCGGCCCCTCACCCACCCCGCTGGCTGCAGCCGGCCAGGTCCCAGCAGGGCAGAGGCACCCCTCTCCCAACCCCCGAGCCCCACGCCCTGCCCACCCCACGTCAGCGCCCGGCACCCCGACACGGACACAGCAGAGCGCGGAAGCATCAGCAGCTGCCCCAGCGGGCGGGCGGTGGCGGGGCGACAGCACGGGGGCACCCCGCGAGGGCACAGAGGGCAGGCGGGGGAGCGTGAGGGGCGTCCGGGTCCCCAAAGCGCCGGCTGTCCCCAGGGGGTGACACGGCAGAGTGACCCCGCGCAGCCCCGGGGCGGCGGCGGCGCCGGGCGAGGGGGCTGCCCCCGCTCTGGCCCGGGGGTCCCCNGTCGGGCATGCTGTCAATGCAGCGCAGGAACCTGACCGCCGCCCCGCTGGCCCGGCCGCGGGAGAGAGAACAGAAAACAGAGGCCACGTTAGAGGCGGCTGGGGACGGGGCTCGGGGCGCCCGGCGAGGCGGCGGCGGCTCCAGCGGGGCGCGACACAGCGAAGCCGGCAGCTGCGGGGTGCGCGGCGCTCGCGGGACCTCACCAGGTCGCTAACTAGGGGGATGGGTTTGCGCTTGCGAATGTCCGGCATGCTGTCTATGATGATGAGCCCGCCGCCCGGCCTGCAAGAGAGACCGCCGTCAGCCGGGCCCCCGGCCCTGCCACCCGCCTGCGGGACCCCATCCCGATCAGCCGCAGCCCGGGCAGGGCAGGGCTACCCGCCTGCAGGACCCCATCCCTGTCACCCACCTGTGGGACCCCCCCATTCCTGCCACCTGCAGCCCGGGCAGGGCAGGGCTACCTGCCTGCGGGACCCCCATCCCTATCAGCCAGAGCCCAGACAGGGCCGAGCTACCTGCCTGCAGGACCCCCATCCGTATCAGCCATAGCCCAGGTGGGGCTGAGCTACCTGCCTGCGGGACCCCCATCCTTAGCAGCCACAGCCCGGGCAGGGCAGGGCTACCTGCCTGCGGGACCTCCATCCTGATCAGCCACAGCCCGGGCAGGGCAGGGCTACCCACCTGCGGGACCCCCCTCCTGATCAGCCACAGCCCGGGCAGGGCAGGGCTACCCACCTGCGGGACCCCCCTCCTGATCAGCCACAGCCCGGGCAGGGCAGGGCTACCCACCTGCGGGACCTCCATCCTTAGCAGCCACAGCCCGGGCAGGGCAGGGCTACCTGCCTGCGGGACCTCCATCCTGATCAGCCACAGCCCGGGCAGGGCAGGGCTACCCACCTGCGGGACCCCCCTCCTGATCAGCCACAGCCCGGGCAGGGCAGGGCTACCCACCTGCGGGACCCCCATCCTTAGCAGCCACAGCCCGGGCAGGGCAGGGCTACCTGCCTGCAGGACCCCCATCCCTGCCACCCACAGCCCGGGCAGGGCCGGGCTCGCTGGGCTCAGGGCAATGGGCAGGAAGCTCTCATTCTGCCCAAGTTTTGCTGCAGGCACACAAACAGGGGGGCTCAAGCAGCCGGGGCCACTAGTTTGGCTGCGAAGAGCAGGAGAGCTGGGGGTCCCCTATGGGCCAACAAAGGTTCCTCTGCGAGGAAACCCCCTCAGGGCAGCCCGGGATAAGGTGCTGCCTCGCAGCCTCCAGCCCCTGCACCTCCACAACCCAGCGTGAGCCCTGCTAGGGGCTGCCAGGGGCAGGGCAGGGCAGGGCAGGGCTGCCTGCGAGGGGACAGTGGAGTGAGACCCACGGCGAGAGCCCAGGGCTCCCCACAGCACCGCCCGACCCCCAGAGGGCAGAGGCAGGAGCTGCCGCCCATCCCGACCCCACCCCACCCCACCCACTCACCTCCGCATCCGCCCCGAGGCAGCGGCTCCCAGACACGGACCGGGGGCGCCTCTGCCAGCTCCTCTGGAGGCACCGGCGCTCAGCCCCCAACCCGCCGCGCCAGGCACCCACGAGCCCATAGGTCACCGCCCAGCGAGGGGACGGGGGGACCCCCGGGAGCCCCCGACTCCCCCAGGTACTCACCCGCCTTTGAACCACAGGGACTTGGCTTCTCCATCGCCTTCCCCACGGGCCTGCAAGACACAGAGCAGGGCTGACGGGCACCGCTCCGACCCCTGGCCAGTGCCCGGCCAGCGCCCGGCCAGCGTCCGCAGCACTGGGAGACCGCCGCGGGTGGGCAGAGAGAAGCGCAGTGGCCCTGGGCCAGCGGGGCTCTTTGATTCCCGGCGGCAATAAAGCGGCTCGATGAGGCTGAGCTGGGCAAGCGGCGGGCAGCGGGGCGGGGGGCGGCCGAGGCTGGGGCTCGGGGGCTGCGGAAGCAGGACGGGCTCGGCGGAGAAGCCGGGGCGCTGCCCGGAGCAGAAGCCAGCCCGCCGCGGGCTGCCGCCTTACCTGCAGGCGGGGGGCTGCCCTTCCCCGGGGGAACGGGGGGCGCAAGGGCCATGCTGGCGGGCAACTGAAAAGAGAAGCGGCGGGGACGGGGAGCGGAGCCCCGGGGGGCGGGTCCGCAGCCCAAACAAAAAGAAAAGGTGGNTGTTGAAGGCTCGTAGCCAGTTGGCCTTGGCTCGCGCCTTGGGGTCCTGCGCCTCCGCCTCGGCCGGTTCCCTGCAAGCACACGGACCCCGCTCACCCCCCGCGCCCGCACCGGGCCGGGGCTGGCCACCCCCTCCCGGCCCCGAGCAGGGCTGGGGCCCTAAAAGGCCAGCGTGGCCACGGCAACCCTCCTCTGGCTACCAGGAAGGGCTCTGGGAAGGCTGCAGCTGCAGCGCCGAGGGCAGCAGGGAGACTGCGAGAAGGCAGGGGCTCCCCCTCCCTGGGGACGCTCCGCACTGGGGACACCGAGGGGTCCCTCCCGCAGGGGACCGGGTCAGACACCCTCCAGCCGCCCGGCAGGGGCTTCCCCAGCCACCCCCCACCACGCTGGGGCCTCCCGAGGGCTCCCAGCCCCTCAGTGGCTGCAGACCCAGCAGGTCTGCCCAGTGCTGGCTGCTGGGCTCAGGGGGGCTCTTCTCAGTGCTAATCTGGGGTCCTCTGTGGCAACGTGGCATCCTCAGTGCTAATCTGGGGTT
The DNA here is from genome assembly GCA_013400115.1 of Rhinopomastus cyanomelas. Lineage (NCBI taxonomy): Eukaryota > Metazoa > Chordata > Aves > Bucerotiformes > Rhinopomastidae > Rhinopomastus > Rhinopomastus cyanomelas. The sequence goes on from VXBP01008536.1 coordinate 5,684, forward strand.
CTGTGTGCTAATCTGGGATCCTCAGTGCTAATCTGGGGTTCTATGTGTTAATCTGGGATCCTCAGTGCTAATTTGATGTCCTCAGTGCTAATTTTGTTTCCTGTGTGTTAATCTGGGGTCCCTGGTGCTAATCTGCAGTCCTCTGTGGTGACATGGGATCCTCAGTGCTAATCTGGGATCCTCTGTGCTAATCTTGTTTCCTGTGTGCTAATCTGGGGTCCTCTGTGGTGACATGGGATCCTCTGTGCTAATCTTGTTTCCTGTGTGCTAATCTGGGGTCCTTGGTGCTACTCTGGGGCTCTCGGTGCTAATCTGGGATCCCCAGAGTGGGAGGAGAAGCTCTCGATCTACTGACCACCCTGCTCCTAATCCACCTCAGGATGCCGTTGGCCCTCTCGGCCACAAGAGCCCACTGCTGGCTCCTGGCCATCCTGCTGGCCCCAAGCCCCCACCTCCCCCATCCCTGGGTTTGGCCCCGGCAGGACCTTGAGTAGCCCAAGCCCTGGCCCTGCTCTGCAGGTTGCCTGAGGGGTCCCGGGTGGCAGAGGGTGGCCCTCCCGGACGTGGACGCCGCAGGCAGCCAGAAAAGCCCCAGGCACCCCCAGACAGCCCTGGCTCTGCCCCTTCCCTCTGCATCAGCAGCCCCGTGCCACCTCCAGAGCGTCCTCGGTGTCCCCAGGCACTGGGTGTCCCGCGGGCACAGCGGGTCAGCACCTCCCTCCTACCTCTCCGCTGGTTTTGGAGGCTCAGCCTCGCCAACCCCCTCTTGCAAAGGAGCTTCATCCGCTCCCTGCTGGGCCTGGGGGGCCTCCTGAATGTCCAGGGGGGCAGAGGTGTCCCGCTCCTCCTCCTTCTCTTCTTTCTTCTCCTCCTTCCTCTCCTGCGGCTTCACTTGTGGAAACAGCTGCTGCTGCTGCTGCTGCTGCCCAGGGGGTTTCTGAGGAGGGGGGTAGGCATCGTGCTCGGGGGGCTCATAGCTGTCCTGCTCCTGCAGCTCCTCCTCCTCCTCCTCCTTGGGGTAGCCTTCCTCAGTCTCGCTGTAGTCCTCAATGAACTCTTCCTCCTCCTCCTCTTCCTCCAGGTAGAGGTCGTCGTCCTCGTCCTCCTCCCAGCGGGGCGAGTCCTTGTGGTAGCTGACGGAGCTGTGGCAGGAGTGGTAGGACTCGCCGTCCCGGTCGTCCAGCTCCGAGTCCCGCAGGCTCTCGTTCTCGAAGTCCTCGCTCAGCTGGGAGCTGCCCTGGCTCAGCTCGGCCGACGACGCGTAGCGGCTGCTCCCGGTGGGGCTGTGGGGCCAAGGGACACGAGGACCAGGCTCTCGCGGGTCCGTGACGCAGCTTTACCCGCCCCAGGCCACCCACCAGAGACCTGGGGCCACTGCGGCTCCACGGGGCTCGGCCCTGCGTGAGACAGCGCAGGCTGGGGGCAGCCCCACAGGGCATCCTCAGGGCTCTGACCCTCCTGCCTGCGCCCGGGCTAAGCAGGGGGACCTCTGCTCACCCCCGCCAGGGCTGGGGCAGGTCACAGCCAGGCACCCACCAGCCCAGCCCAACCCTAAGCCCAACCCTAACCCTGCCTCCCGCTTCCGCGGGAGACCCCATCCTGCCCCCAGCCCACTCACCTGTCACCCAGGCTCTGCCCGGGCATCCCTGCGGAGCTCCTGGGCTCCCCTTCCCCTCCAGCCCCTCGCTCCCTTCAGCCACATCCCCCCTGTAGGGCTCCTCTCCGCGGCTCTGCCAGCCCGGCCCCGTCTCGCCACCCCAGACGCCCCGCTGGCCCCCAGCCCATCAGCACCCCCGTCACAGCCCCTGCCCGGGGGAGCAGAAGGGCTCTCTGTGCCCCAGGAGGCTGCCGGGGGCACCGTGGGGGAGGCTCACAGAAGCAGACATGCAGACAGGACAGTGACAAGCCGAGGGAGAGGCCGACACCAGCCAGGGCTCAGGGGTGGGCAGGGAGGCAGAGTGGGGCCTGATGGGGCTGAGGACCCCGGGGACAGCACAGAGACGAGGGGCTGGGGGGCTCCCAGGCTGGTCCCAGTAGGGATGGGGGGGGGCTGCCATCGTCCAGGACGTGGGGCAGGACACAGGGGTGCAGGACACGGCCGGCGCCCGAAAACCCGTCACCTCCCCAGCCTGATCCTGAAGAGGGACCCTGGGGCCTCGAGCCGCCGCCTGGGGGCTGCCCAGCCAGGGGCTCCCCAGGGCACGGTGGTGCGTGAGCCCCCAGACCTCAGTCCCCGCAGCCGCTGGCAGAACAGGGAGCGGGCGGCAGCACGGCCGGGCTGCCGCGGCGCCAGCAAGCAGAACCGGGGTGCTGGGGCATCGTCCCCGTGAGAACCGGGGTGCGGCGGCACCCGCTGGCCCGAGAGATGCCTGGCGCAGCCCAGCGCCACGGGGAGGGGGGCCCTCGGTAGGGCTGGTGTTGGCCTCACCACGGCTGCCAGGACCGACCACAGCACTCGGCGACGGCACGCGGCACGCGGCGAGGTCGCGACCCACCTATCCGACAGGTCTAGGGACCGCCTGCTCGCAAGGGACGGCTGGCGGCTGGTCCGCCTGCTCGACTCAGAAGCGGACTCGGCGTCGCTGCGCCCGGCCGCGGCAGAGTCTGCGCTACCAGAGCGCCTGCCGGGGAGGAGAGGAACACGGTCAGCGAGGGCCCGGGCTGCCCCCCGCCAGCACCCCGCGGCGCCCCGCAAGGGGGGCTCTGGGGAGCGGGGCTGTGCCGCGAGCACAGGGGTTCAGTGCCAGGCAGGAGCCGCCGGCGGCCACCTCTGGTCCCCAGCCCAGCCGCTCGCTGCCAGCTCGGCCCCCAGCAGGGGCAGCCCCAAGCCCAGAGGGCAGCGGTGACCCAGAGGAGCTGGAGGTCTTTCCGGGGGAAGGGAAGTCTCGAGGCCGCTTCTGCCTTCCTCGCATGAGCATCGTTGCCTGAGTCGCCCCGGCCCCGGGAGCCCCGGGCATCGCCCCAGGGAGACGGCAGGAGCCGGTCCCCAGGGCCCCAACACACCTGACGGGCCGCTGGTCCGAGTAGTCCATCTCGTAGCTCTGCATGGAGTCGGTGTAGGAGTCCCGCGAGCCCTGCTGCTGGTGCCTCATGGGGTACTGGTGCACGGAGGCGTTGGGCTGCGACGTGGTGTAGTAGGGCGGCGGGATGCTGTTGCTGGTCTCGCTGCGGTAGTCGCTGTCCCGGTCGTCCACGGTGCTGTCGGGGTCATCGTCTGCAAGGGGGGCGCAGGGCTTGGGCAGGCGCTGGCCCGCGGGCAGGGAGCACCCCAAGCCTGCCCTGCGCCTGGCACAGCCCCGGGGTCATCTCTGTGGCCTCTGGCCTCCTTCCAGCTGTCCCCACAGCCAGGCAGGGTGCCCAGTGCCTCCGTCGCCACCAGCACCCAGCCCCAGCGTGAGCCCCAGGCTGGACCCCCCCGAGCAGCCCCAGTCCAGGCTGCCGCAGAGCGAAGGGGCTGCAGTGGGGAGGAGGGGTCGGGGTACTCACTCTGCTGCTCTCCCCAGCCAAAGTAATTCCAGTTGCCTGCGAGACAAGGGGCACCGACCGTCAGGACGCAGCCAGCGCCGGTGCAGCGGCAGCAGGGGCAGGGAAGGGCAGCGCCAGGCCGGCTGGGGCCAGCGCCTCAGGTGGGCACGGTGCCTCGGGCGGGCACGGTGCCTCAGGTGGGCAGGGTGGCACTGAGCCGCACCGGGAGCGGGACCCAGCGCTGGGCGCGGAGGCACCGGGCTGTCCGTGGCCCTCGTGTGCCGGCAGAAGGGGAGACTGAGGCACAAGCTGGGACAAACTGGGCTGCCACCAGCACCCCCAGACCCCTGTGCCAGTGTCCCCAGCAAGTGGCCCCTTGCCAGTCCTGCTGCCCCTCAGCCAGGCTCCCCAGGGCCCTGTCTAGCCCAGCCCCATGGCTGTGCCCCCCTGTTCTGCTCTCCCCCAGGGCTCACACGCTGTGGGGCAAAGAGACACCGGTCTGACGCGGGTGGGAGGATGGGGACAGGGTGTGGGCTGGGGCTGAGCACCTCTGGGCTCCGGGCCACCACCCCGAGGCCAGCACAGACCCCTTCTGTGTATCCCCCAGCTGGCTGGGCTGGGCTGGGCTCCCACAGTGGGCAGGGGGCACTTACAGCACTGGGAGCCATGGACGGGCAGAGGCTTCTCCTGCTCCTCCTGGAAGGCAAACTGAGGAGACCCGGGCCAGTGGGGCACCGCTGCTCCCTGCCCAGCCCTCACCCCAGCACCATCCCTCTCCCCAGCACCCATCCCTCTCCCCACCACCCATCCCTCTCCCCAGCACCAGCCCTCACCCCAGCACCCGCCCCGCGCTGGCTTACATCGTCCTGGTCCCTCATGGCGTTGAGCTGCTCCAGCTTCTTGGCCCAGTACCTGGCCTCCTCCTCAGGGATGTCTGCCAGAGCAAAGACCACCCTTGGGGCGCAGACAGACCCTCCCCCAGAACAGCCCCTCCAGCTTCTGGGGCTGTGGGGTGAGCGCCCTGAGGCCCGTAAGGACTCCTGGGGCTCGGAGCCAGGAAGGAGGGAGCCCGGCCCGAGGCCGGTACCCACCCAGCGGCAGCTCGAAGCGGGTGTCCAGGAGGATGCGGTGGAAGGTGGGGTCCTTGGTGCCGGAGATCTCGTTGTCCGTCATGATGACCTGGGAGTCGAGCGTGAGCCACTCACCAGGGCCCTCCTGCGGGGTGAGAGTCAGGACACCTCAGGCTGGACCGGAGGGGACTTCATCTCGGGGTGGGGACCCCTGGAGCCGGGCGCCCAGGGAAGGGGTGGGGGCCCCATCCCTGCAGATAGTCAAGGTCGGGCGTGAAGGGGCTCTGGGCAGCCTGGGCTGGAGGGTCATGGCCCTGCTGGGTACAGGGGGTGTTGGACTACGTGACCACTGCAGGTCCCTTCCGACCCACCACATCCCAGGAGCCTGTGCGAGGGGGGGCAAGGAGGGCGGCCAGGGACCCCCTTCCCTGGGTCGGGCCCAGAGCGGAGTCTTCTCCCAGTGGGGATGGGAAGGGGCCCCGAGGCCCGGCCAGGGGGCCGCTGGCCCAGCTCCCCACCTCGTTGGACTGGCGGATGGTCCGCAGCGGGATCCACACGGTGCCCACCATGGTGTCCCAGATGAGCCCCTTGTTCCACACCTCCACCGTCAGGCCCAGGTCCAGCCGGTTGATCTCGCTGGAGGGGAAGAGGCACCGGGTCTCCCCCCAGCTCCAGCTGCGCCCGAGGCCACCGCAGCCCCGGCTGCCCCTTGGCCCAGGGCACGGGAGGGGACCCCCGGCGACGGAGGGGCTCGGGCTGGCAGCAGCGCCCTGGCCACTCACAACATGAAGTCCTGCTCCCAGGAGGGCAGGTTGCCCCGCACCGCGATGGTCGTGCTCTTGACATTCTGCACCTTCAGCGTCACGTAGGTGTTGAACTTCTCTGGGGGAGCAGCGCGGGGTCTGGGGGGGCCCAGAGCAGCCCAGCACCCCACCTGGGGCACCCCGCGTGCCCACCCTCTCCCGCTCCGTGCTCAGCACCCCAGGCAGACAGGCTCCACCCTGGGCAGGGCTAGGAGGGCAGCTTGTGGGACCCCCACCTCATGCCCAGGGCACCCCCTGTGTCCCCTCCCACTTGCCAGATGGCGCCTCCAGAGCTGAGGCTGAGCACGGGGGTCCCAAGGCAGCGCCCCAACCCCTGCACCCACACTCCCCAGGGGGGCACCTCTTACCTTGGGGGCCGTCGAACTTGGCCTTTTTAACTGTGAGGACAGAGAAAGAGGGAAGAGGTTCAACCTGAGGGGGGGCCGGGGGGTCCCACCCGGGTGCCAAGGAGGCGGAAGGACCCCCAACCTGGCTCCCCCCACCGACCCAGCTCCCAGCTGCAGGGTGGGCAGAGGCAGGGGCTGCAAATCAGGAGCCCCCCGTGCCAGTGTGAGGGATCAGGCTGGGGAGGCAGGTGGGCACCAGAAGGCAGCAGAGACCCCCCCCGACATGATAAACTGTCCCTTTGGGACAACCTGGAGCACCTCTGCCCCCCGAAATGAGAGCAGGCTCCTGTTCAGGGGTGAGGGTGAACCCCCTGAACCACCCCCTCCCTCTGCATCTGGACCCACTTGGGCGAACAGATGCTGGAGCCACCCGCAGCCTGGGCTGGGGGCCAAGGGGGGGCTCGGGGAACCTTCCCTGGTTCCAGCCCCCCCGCGAGGCTCCAGCCCAGCACCTCCAGGGTTAAGGCTGCCTCGTCTTCCCAAGCGCCGCCCTAGATCCATCCAGGACCAAGAGAGGGGGAGACGGGGGCCAGGGCGCTGCAGCTGCCCACGGGGGACCCCTCCCGAGGGGTGGGTCGGGCGTCGGGGCTGGATCCTGCTGAGCACCGCAGGAGCGACCCCCACCCCCACCCCCCTTCTGGCTGATGCCCCCCCGTGCTGCAAGTAGGAGCTCGCTGGGGGTACCCCCTCAGTGGGGAGGGCAGCAGGGGTGTCCCCCAGGCTCGGGGAGGAGCCCGGGCGGGCGGGGGATNTGGTCCCAGAGCCGCCCGCCAGCCACCCATCGCCCGCTGGCAGCCCACGGGGCCCGCGGCGGTGAGCAGCTCCGGGCTCCCCTGCGGAAACTGAGCCGGGGGGAGCCGTCGCCTCGGCCCTGGGACACCCCACTGGGACAACTGGGTTGGTGGGGACCCTCCGGCCGAGCCAGCTGTCCCCGAGGGCTACCTGCCGGGCAGCGCTGGGCTCGGGGCACAGGCGCCAGCAGGGAGTCGCGGGGCTCCGGACACCGCAGGGCCACCGGGGGCTGCAGGGGGATCGCAGCGGGTGGAGGGGGCCAGGAGCGAGGCTCCAGGACCCCGGAGGCGCCGCCGGCTTGGGGCTGGGGGCGACTGGGTGGGCACAGCCGGCGCCACTGGTTACCCCCCCGTCCGGTTCTTGCCGAACGGGTTGGTTCGAGTCATTTTGCGCTGCCGAGTCGTTCCTGGTCTCAGTTCACGGGGAAGGACCCCCGGCGCTGCATCGGCCCCCCTGCCCCGGAGCCCGACGCCCCAGCAGGGCCACCCGCTCCCCAGCAGCCCCTGCCTGCGGAGCGGGGGGAGCAGAGGGAGGAGAAGCTCTGAGACCCCGACCTCCCGCGAACACGCGGCCCTCCCGGCCAGCACCCAGTCCGGCTGGCACCACTGCAGCCGAGGGCACCCTCCTGCCCGCCGGCGGGTCCCCAGGGTGCAGGCTGGGGGTGCGGGGGTGCCACCCTGGGGCAGACCCAGAGCAGGAGGCGGCAG
>VXBP01008536.1:15006-33739 GCA_013400115.1 Rhinopomastus cyanomelas
CGGGGTCTCTCGTGGCCCCGCTGGCTGTGGGAGGGGGGCTCGTCGGTTCGTACACCTCGGGGTGGGGGGGGTCTGTCCTGCGGGGGGCGGGGGGCGGTGATTTCGGGTGCAGCGTTTGCCCCAGCCCCGGGGCAACCAGCAGGCGGCGGAGTGGTGGTCACAGATGGGACAGACCGGGGGTGGGGGGGCACAGCCAGGCACACAGCGGGCACGCACGGGTGGGCACACATCGCCAGGGGCGCACAGACACTCGCTGCTCTAAACGACCCTTCCCAAGCTGAGCAGCAAACGTGAACTGGGAAGGTTCACCAGGCCCAGCACAGCCCAGCAGGAGACAGCAGCCGCTGCTGCCTGGGGCCACCCTCCAGCAGCCCCATCCCAAGCTCCTCCCTTCCAGCCCCGGCACCCCGGGCACCACTTCACTTCCTGAAGAGCCCCTGAGGCCTCCCCCCCGGCAGCCCTGGATCTCGATGAAAAACGGAGATTAAAGAGCGATCAAGTAACAAAGGACGAGAAAACCCAGAGGCGGAGGCTGCCCCCGGGGAGAGCAGAGACCAAGGACCCGAGGGATGCGATTCATTCCCTCGGTCATCATTTCCAGGACTTGAATCCCTGCTTCTCACATCCTTCCCCTCCCGGCACAACGACTTCCCCACCACAAATCGTCCGTCACTGAGTCCTTACTGGTGCCCGACCCCCTCAGTGCAGGCAGCGCCCACCCAGCCTGCAGGGTGCTCCCAGACCCGGAGCTCCTTGTCTAAAGACCCCCGAGTGGCCTCACATCCCCAGCTCAGCCCAGCTGCTCCTCTGGTTTTGGAGCCTCCAAAGCTTCCTCGTGACCCGGCGAGACCCTGGGTGCCACCTGCCTGGGATCTCAGCAGCATCGTCGGCATGGTGGGGTCCCAGGGGTGCTCCAGGCACCTGCTGCATCTCCTAGGGGAGCTCAGGAGAGGAGCTGGGGGGAACGGGGCTCTGCTCTGCCAGTGCAGGGCTGGAGAAGCAGGGGAGTGGGCAGTGGGTCAGAGGGAAGACAAGGGCACCCAGTAGCAACTGGGGGCTGTCCCAGTGGGCAGCGCCTGGCTGAACATGAGCGTCACGAAGCTGCAACCAGCAGATCGACCACACACGGAGGTGATGAGCAGCCTGCAACCCCCAAACCCCAAACCAAGTGGTAATTACTGGGAGGATGGGCACCAAACCCATCTAAACTGGTGGGAACTGGGACACCGGATGGCCCAGAGCACAGGCTGGAGCTCGGGGTTCCCCTCAGCACACCCCAAAGCCCAGGAGTGCTGGACCCTGGGTGAGGAGCAGGGGCCAGGCTCAGGGGCAGGGGGCAGGTGTGACCCTGGCCAGGGCCCTTCAGGGTCCCCTGCAGCCCACAGGGCACCTGCTGGTGGAGGACGTCACCCCCCCAGGGACCCCCAGTGTCCTGGAGGGACCAAGGCAGGGCCGGAGCTCCCTGGCCAGGACCTGCAACGCGTGTGCCCCAATGACTGGATGCTGCCGCCGCACTGTGAGGAGGGACCGGCCCCCAGAGCCCTGCTGGTCCCCCGTGGTCCCCACCCTCAGAGGAGATTCCCACAGAGCCCTCCCCGAGTCGGTGTGGGGAGGACACGGGTGGGCAGCGCTGGGAGGGGTGTCTGCGGGTCAGTCAGGCACACGGGGACGTGTCTGTGCGTCCGGCCGGGTTCGAGGGTCCCTGGCTCGGGGGCTGAGGGGTCACAGGTGGTCCCTTCCCTGGCAAACAGAGCAGAGACAACCCCCAAAGCCTCAGAGACCCCCTACACCCCTTTGCCCTCCCACCCTCTGGGGTCCCCCCGTGCCCCTGACGTGGGTGCCCAGGCATGCCCAGCCTGCCACTGGCTCGGCCTCTGCAGTGACCACCCACGAGCCCAACGAGAGCAGCCCAGCCGCCTCCCCGGGGCAGCTGAAAAGGCAGACAGAGCAGGACCATCCCTGCCTCCCTCCGGCTGCCTTCTCTCAAGTGCCCTCTGGGCTCGGGGGCCGCTCGGGGTGCTCTCGGGGCCTGCGATGGCACCAGGAGCAGGGCGACACACCGGGCGCTGCCTGGAGTAGCCAGGTGGGATGGAGGTGCCGGCCGCAGCGACGGCACCAGTCACCAAGGGTGCCGTGAAGTGGCAGCTCTGCTACGACCTGAGGGCAAAGACCTGGTGGATGGTGAGTGGGGCCGAGCGGGGCCGTGCGTCGGCACCGGGTCTCAGCTGCTGGGGTTTGGAGTGGGGAGGTCAAGGCGGGCTGGGGCGCAGACCTCTTGCCGGTGCTCGTCTGGCTGCGTCGGGGGTTTGGGCTTCCGTCTCTTCCTGCAGATCCGGGTCTCACCCCCGGTCCTGGCCAGGCCAGGTGCTGGGCTGGCTTGTCCTCGCGGGGGCTCACCCCAGCTCCTTTGCACCCACCACTGTTCTGTCGGAGAAAACCTTGTGGCCAGCAGGGACCAGCATCTCCCCTCTTGGCAGACCTCTGCCAGCTCCTGCCCTTGGCACAGAGGGCCTGAGAGGGCCTGGGTGTCGGGCTGCCCACCCCCCAGCACCCGCTCGGTGCTGGTGAAGGCTGAGGGGTGAAGGCTGAGGACCTCCTCACAGCCCGGGGCTGCTTTTGGGAAGGGGAGGGACCCCTCCACAGCTCTGCAGCAAGAGGCTGAGCTGGCGCTGTGGGTGCTGAGAAGCAGCCAGGGGTCCTGCGCAGACATTTGCAGCAGGTCCTGAGCACCAGTGGCCCTTTGCGGGGGACCCCACAGCTCTCCCGGACTGGTGTGTGGGACTTCTGGGCTGAGCTGGTTCCTGCTGGGAAGCAGCAGCCCTGGCGACTGTCTCAGCCTGGGCTCTCGGAGGAAGCCTGTAAGCTCCAGCCCAGGGTGCTCAGGCTGGGTCAGACCCCAGGGACACCCAGGCGTCCTCGTCCCCGTTCAGAGACGGCACCCAGCGTCCTGCCAGCTGCACCAGGGCTGAGGCTCAAAGGGAAGGGGCAGAGTGGGAGGTTGGATCCTGCCCTGCAGGGCCCTGCCGTGGGCGGCAGCTTCCAGAGCTGTAGGCGGAGGGCACCCCCCCAGCAGCCCCTCTGCCACGGCGGGAACAGGGTGCCCTTCTCTGGGGAGCACCCACGCTGCCCCGCGGCCCCACCTGCCAGTGCAGACAGAGCCAGGGCCTCAGCGCGAGAAAATCAGGTCTTTGAGGCAGCCCCCGCAGCCCTGCGTCGCCTCTGGCTCCGCCGGCGCGGGGGTCCGGGTGGGGCCAGGACACGGGGGCGGTGGGTGACATTTCACCATCCGGAAGAGGGGCTGGCAGGAGCCCAGGGGCTCGGAGGGGTCAGGCTGGCCCCGCTGCTGGGTGCCCGTTATGTGCCAGCTCTCACACAGGCCGGCAGGGCCACTTGCTGTGGTGCTCCTGGGGTCCGAGGGGCGGCGGGGACCCTAAACCCGCGGTCACAGCGGCCCTTTTCCCTCCCTCAGCCCACATTTCCTGCCGAGGTCGCCTGCGTTTGACCTCCAAAATGTTTTGGGCACCTGCCGTCCGTGCCCACACGCCTGGGAGCTGCCAGCCGCCCCCGGGACCGTCTGTCCTCGTCCTGGGAGCGGCGACATCGGGCCAAAACCCACAGTCCGGCGGAATGGGGCCGGCTGGAGATGCTTTCGCCGGGGGCGAAAGATGCGGGAGGCTGCGGCCCCTCCCTGGCTGCCGCTGGGGAGGACGGACAGCACCAGGAGCCGACGCACGGCCAGCGCAGCCCCCCAGCGCTGATTCTGCCCCACAGCTGCTCACTGGCACTGCCCGTCCTGCCCGGCGGGTGCCAGGCGCAAAGCCCCCGAGATGGGTGGGTGAAACAGGAGCAGCGGCTGGAGCCGGTGCAGAGGGACGCCCCGGTGGCCAGGCTTGGCGGTGGCCAGTGGCCAGGCTTTGCGCCAGCGCCTCCCCGTGCGCCCAGCTCCCGGCAGCCGTCCGCCTGCTGGAGGGAGCCTGATGGACCGGCCAGCGGGACAGACCGCGCAGCCGCTCGGCCTGGAGGGAGCTAGGAACCCCAGGGCTAAAAACACCTCTGCGGCATCTCCTGCCGAGACATCTCGAGGAGCAGCGGGAAGCCTCAGTCTGTGCTGACGCCCCATCGATCACCCCCTTCCCGCGGGGCTGCGCACGAGGGTTTCAGGGGTTCGCTGCCTCCGCCGCAGTCGAGTCCGCGCCGAGCCCGGCAGGGATGCGACAGGCTGAGCAGCCAGCGCTGCTCAAAGCCCTGAGTCAGCAGGTACCGAGCGCAGGGCGAGGCCGCCCCGCTCAGCCTCCTCGGGAGGAGGGGAGGCAGCTGCTCCCCGGCGCGGGGCGTCGACCTGCGATGGCCGTGGCGGCGGCTGGCGGGCCCGTGGGGAAGAGCTGCCTGGCACTGCCCGTGGCACCAGTCCCTGGCACTGCCCGTGGCACCAGTCCGTGGCACTGCCCGTGGCACCAGTCGCTGGCACTGCTCGTGGCACCAGTCCCTGGCACTGCCCGTGGGGGCGAGCTGCCTGGCACTGCCCGTGGCACTAGTCCCTGGCACTGCCCGTGGCACCAGTCCCTGGCACTGCTCGTGGCACCGTCCTCTCCAGCGGCAAAGTGCACCAGGATGGGTCTGGCGGGTAGGACTGGGAACCTGCTTCCACCGCCACAGCCTGCGCCTGGGGACACTGGGAGGACTGGGAAGAGGAGAAGAAGGGGTGTCCGTCTGGCACTGAGCGCCGAACCCTCCGCAGCGGTGCCAGGGGTCTGTCCGGCTTTTCCCCGGTTCCCGGGACACTCCCGTGGGATCGTTGCGGTTCCAAAAGCCCTTTGGGATTGTGAAGCCCAACCTGCTGCTGCTCCAGGGCGCCTGGACCCGGCGCAGCTCCGGGGTCCGGAGCAGGGGGTCCCAGCCCCTCCAGCCCCTGCCCAGGGGGAGGCCCGGGGTGCCCCCAGTCACGGGGTGGTTCCCACCGAGCGACGGCTCCCCGCGCTCCCCGCACTAGATGGCAGCAGAGGAGCGCGAGCGGCCCCGCACCGGGGGCTGCGGGACACGCGGCGGAGCGCAGCCCTTCCCGCTGCCGGGGCCCTGAGGGGAAGCTCGGCCGTGAGAGCGGGGGGAGATGGAGGGCTGACAGGACACGGGGACGCGGCTGCTGCGGGTCTTGGCTACCTGGCACCTCCTCCCTTAGGGGCCACGGACCCTCCCAGCGCAACGGTTCCGCATCCCAAGGGAGGGGCGGCCGTGCGCCGGGTGGTCGCCAGCTCGCACACGCGTGTGCAAACACCGGGCACACTGAGCCCCGAACACACGGGGAGCCGCGGAGGCACCCAGTCCAACCGGCACCCAGCCCCACCCTGCCCACTAAACCCTGTATCCCGGGGCACAGCTGCTCGGTGGTTGAACCCCTCCAGGCACGGCGACTCCCCCCGTCCCCGGGCAGCTCTGCCAGGGCAGAGACTTCTCCTGATGGCCACCCTCACCCTCCCCTGGCACCGCCTGGCGCTGCTTCCTCTCGACTGAGGAGAAGAGACAGATGCCCCCTCTCTGCACCCTCCTCTCAGGGAGCTGCGGGGAGCAGCAAGGGCTCCCCTCAGCCTCCTCCTCTCCAGACCGACCACCCCAGCTCCCCCAGCTGCTCAGCCCCGTCCTCCCGGCCCTTCCCCAGCCTCGATGCCCTTCTGTGGCCCCGCTTCAGCCCCTCCAGGTCCTTCTGGTACCAAGGTGCCCAAACCTGACCCCAGCACTGCAGGGGGGGCTGCACCAGTGCCCAGAACAGGGGGACGATCCCCTCTCTGCTCCCGCTGGCCACACGGGTGCTGATGATGGCCAGGACACTGCTGCCCCCCCCCGGGCACCCTGCTGGCTTCTGCTGAGCCACCGGCAATCAGCCCCCCCAGGCCCTTCCACACCCAGCAGGTCTCCAGCCACCCTGCCCCCGGGCAGGGCTGTGCCCCCTCAGGCAGACGGGCACAGCCGGCCACGCGGTGCAAGCACAGCCCGCGCCACCGCTCACGCGTGTGCACACGGCCAGGCACACACGTGTGCCCGCTCACGGACACACACCCACGCACACACAGGGCCAGGCACACACGTGTGTGTGCTCACAGACACACACCTACGCACACACAAGGCCAGGCACACACGTGTGCCCGCTCACGGACACACACCCACGCACACACAGGGCCAGGCACACACGTGTGTGTGCTCACAGACACACACCTACGCACACACAAGGCCAGGCACACACGTGTGCCCGCTCACGGACACACACCCACGCACACACAGGGCCAGGCACACACGTGTGTGCGCTCACAGACACACACCCACGCACACACAAGGCCAGGCACACACGTGTGTGCGCTCACAGACACACACCCACGCACACTCACTGCCACTCACCCGTGCACTCACAGCCCCGTGCACACAGCCATGCACACACACACCTGTGAGCACACGTGCCCACACAGCAGCCAGGCACAGCCCTGCTGTCCTGCACGCACACCCCTGCACACTCGTGCCCTCGCGCCCTCGCCATGTGCGGCCCTCGCTGCCCAAGGCCAGAGTTCAAAAGCAGCCGGTGGGTAAATAAGGGGCCCGGGCGGGAGCTGCGGCCGAGCTGGGGCTGGGGCAGGGCCGGGGCCGGCTGCCGAGGGCCCGTGGCCGTGCCAGCGCTGCAGTCCGTGCAGTGGCTTGGGACAGACTGTGCCGGCGGTTACACCCAGCGAGCGGCTGAGCTCCGGGCGCGTCGCTCCCTCGCGTTTGTTCACCGCTCGGCCAGCGAAGGTGGCCCCGGCCCGTCTCCCACACCCCCACGCTCCCAGCTGACCCCCCACCTGCCGGCCCCGAGGGCCCCCGCATGCCCCCCGGCAGCAGCACTCCGCGGCACGCACCGGGGGCTGCGGCACGGCAGGTGCATGCGTGCCCAGGCTGCCACGGGCACCTGCCCGAGCTCAGGCAGCAGCGTGTGCACACGTGTGCGCTCCCAGCCACGTGCACGAGCACGGCCACGCACAGCCACCCCAAGTTTGCACACCGGGGGGGGGCGGTGGGCTCTGCCAGCTCCCATGCCCTGACCCGGGGGGTGACGTGAGGACACGAGGCCCTAGCTGTGCCCCAAAGGTGGGGGCTGGCAGCAGCGCTGTGGGGTCACCCTTGGGGTTCCCCATGTCCCTCAGCACTGGGGTGGTGCCACTGAAGCCAGCGGGCTCCCACGTGGGCACCCCGTTCCTTTGAGCCAAAGCAGGGAGCTCAGGTGCATCTGAAGGGGGCAGAGTGAGGGCTGCAGGAGCCCTGCACCACCCCATCCTGCCAGCTGCCCCCTCCCCACAGCACCAGCACCCTTCCCCCTTCGTTTCATGAAGCCACATCAATGGGGATCGGGGGGCACGATGTCACCCCGAGTTAATAACTGACCTCCCACAGTGGCAGACCCACCTCTGCACCCCATTATCCCCCCCTCGCCCCCACCCCCATTCGGCTAGTGCCCCCCAGCACCGTTTGCCATTAACTGGCTCTGGCACCACGGGGAAGGCAACGATGGGGCCCGGTTACCCCAACCCAGCCTGGGCAGGGATGTGCCGGCACCCTGGCCCCATCCGTCCTCATCCTGCCTGGGTAGCAGCGGGGGGAGCTGGGGTCCCCTCTGCTCTGCCAGTGCCAGCCTGGCACCCTTGGCCGTGGCTCCCGGCTGGGGCTTGGAGCCAGGAGCAGGGCTGTGATGTGGCTGTACCACGGCCATACTGGGCATGTCCCAGACATACTGGGCACACCACAGCTATACTGGGCACACCACGGCCATACTGGCATGTCCCAGACATACTGGGCACACCACAGCCATACTGGGCATGTCCCAGACATACTGGGCACACCAGAGCCATACTGGGTGCACCACAGCCATACTGGGCATGTCCCAGCCATACTGGGCACACCACAGCTATACTGGGTGCACCACAGCCATACTGGGCATGTCCCAGCCATACTGGGCACATGGTCCCTCCGCACCGTCCCCACCTCCCTGACACTCTGCTCAGCCTGTGCCAGCCCAGCCCAGCGCGTCCCGGTGACCCCGTCACCGCCAGCATCCCTCCCGCGGCTCCCCACGCTCCCAGTTTGCCAGTGGGTCGGGGGCCGGCTCGCCGGGAGCCGGGGCCGGGCGCCGGGAGCCGGGGCCAAGCCATTGTGCTGCTCCCGGAGGAGCGGGGCTGGCGCAGCCGTTTCCTGGCGCTCGCCGGCCCCTCCGAGGGGAAGAGCTCAAACCCACCAAACCGCCGCGGCCCCCCCGACCCGCCGGTTGCTGCGAGACACCACGAGCCTGACGCCGAGCCCGCCTGACGAGCCCGAGGGGCGAGCGAGCGGCTTGGCAACCTGCGCAGCGCCGAGCGCGGCCGCCGCGCCCTCCCGCGCATCCCCCGAGCTGACCCCGCCACGCTGCCCCTCTCCCCCGGAGCCGGGGCCGGGGCCGGTGCCAGGGCCGGTGCCCGCTGTCGGCTCCACCTGCATTCCGGAGGCGCAGGCTTGGCACCGGCTCAGCGCCGAGAGCCGCCCCCGCGCCCGTCTGCCAACCACCCACCGGCCCAGGCGCAGCCGGAGACGCCGCCGGCTCCATCGCTGCGAGCGGTGCCCGGCCCGGGCCCGGCGGGTGCCGGCTGCCGTGGTCCCGGCGACGGGCAGCAAACCAGCCGCTGGTGCGAGAGCGACCACCGTGCCGGTGCCCGGCCGGGCTCGACGGCTGCACCGGGAGTGGGGTCGGGCCGGGTGCCCCGGCGCGGGGTGCGAGGCGGGTGCTGAGCGCACTAGGGCTTGGGCGAGGGCCGTGCCAGCGGCATGTGCAGGCAGGAGCAGGCAGGGAGCGGGTGCCAGGCAGCGCTGGCAGCCAGCCGGGGTGCCGGGGTGGCCACGGGGTGTTCGCGAGCAGCGGGAAGCACCCGGTAGCCGTCACTGTTACAGGGGATGGACCAAGGGCATCTCTTCTGCCGCTCGCCCACCATGACCCTGCCACGGCAATGGGAGTCCGGGCGCTGGACCCTCACCAGCTGGCACCTGGCCACCAGGGACCCCAGTAGCGACCCCACGGGGGACAGGGGGTGCCTGAGTAGGGGGCAGGTGCTGAAGGCAGAGGGGCCAGGATGCGGCTCAGGAGGAGCTGACTGGGGAGCACAGCACCACGTCTGGGGCTCCTTGCCTGGCACCCTCGGTGGCCCAGGGTCTGGCTCTGCCACAGCCCCCCGAGGATGTCGCACCCCTGCTCCTCCCTCTGCCGGTGATGCGGATGCTCCAGCTCCTGCAGCGGGGGTGAGCCGGCCCTCAGCACCCCGGGGCCCCCAGGCCCATGCACTGTCCTAGAGCTCAAAACGGTGCCAACCCCCAGGACCCGCCGCTGCAGCTCCAGCCCCTGGGGAAAAGGGACCTGGAGGCTCCCGGCCGCTGCCAGAAGGGTCCAGAAGGGAAACCAGTGCAGAAGGAGCAGACGTGTGAGGAGGAGGAGGTGCAGGGAGGAGGGCATCACCCCACTCGCTCAGGCACTGGGTGCCCATGGGCACGGGGAGCTGGGAGGAGGGACGGCCGGGCTGTGTCTGGCTGGCGCCTGGGCCCTCACCCAGTCCGCAGTGGCTTCTCCCAGGAGCGGCACCCTCACCCCCTGCAGTGGCAGTGGCCCCCTGGGCACAGCGGGGGGTGGCAGCGAGGCCACCCCAGGGCACCTCACGTGCACCCAGCCCTCCCTCCCCGCCAGGGCCAGGTGGGGTCAGGGCCGGGTCCCGCCGGGGCGGCAGCCCCAGCTTTGCAGCTTAGCGCCCAAAGCCGCTTGCGAGGTGCCGGCCGCTTAGCACCCAAATCCCCAGCCAGGGCTAAAAATACCAGCGCCCACTGCAGCTCCACGGGCGGCAGCTGGCACCGCTCAGCACCACCCTGGCACCGCTGGGGAAGGGCCCTGGAAACACGGGCACCGGTTGGGAGGCAGATGCTGGCCCCACGGGGCCCTTGGCCACAGTGGGGCACCCTGAGGGGCCGGTCCCTGGGGAGCAGGGAGCTGGTGGAGGGTGCCCGGCAGTGCCAACAGTTCCTACCACTGGCACAGCTGGGAGTGGTGCCAGCACTGCCGGCCTCGCGCACTCGGCCAGGGTTGTCATTGGCCAGCTGGACTCCTGCGGCGAGTCCTGGACAGTGCTCCAGGGACACTGGCGCTGCTCCCGCGCAGCCCCACGGCCCAGCCCCACAGACCAGGAGCCCCACGGGCTGCCCTGCCTGTGACGAGTTTGTGCAGCCTCAGCCCCCGTGGGAGGCACCCAGGGGATGCTGGTGCCGGGAGCCCTCTGCCCTGGGTGGGGAGCAGGGGAGCGCCCCAGCAGCGGGGCAGAGCTGAACTGGGAGGCCACTGGGGCCGTCGGCAGGGGCCATTCCACACCCTCACACCTCCGGGGACGGGGACGACGGGTCCCCCCAGAGCCCCGGTGCGGCAGCCCTGGCGCCCAGCACGTCACTGGCAGCTGCAGCAGCTCTGGCAGCGCCTGCCACCCGCTCGGAGCACGGCCGGGGCCGTCAGCGGGTTAAAAATAGCGCCTGAGCAGCGAGCGGGCGGCTCCGGCGCAGCCATGTGGCTCCAGTTAGAGGATTAACTGGCAGAGCTCGCCCGGGCTGGCGGGCGGCGGGATGTTTCCAGGGCGCTCTGCGAGGGAACAAGCCTGGCTCCAATTAGCGCTGCTGCAAAGACGCCCCCCGGGCGCGAGCGAGCGCTCACGGCCGCCGCGTGCTTGCTTCGCGCCCGCTCCGACGCGACGTGGCGGGGGACACCGGCGGGCACCGGAGACGGGCTCGCGGGCCACGCGGCCGGCCCGCAAGAGCAGGGGGCACCGGCGCCTCGACGGGCAGCACCCTTCACCCCAGCAGGGCAAGGGCTGGGCAAGGGCACAGGCCAGGCCGGCTCCTGGAAGGGCTCCCTCCCACCAAATGGCCCTGTTCTTCCCCAAACGGCTCCGCAGCAGCAACCCCCTTGGTCCACTTTGGGTTCTTTGGTTCCTTTCTCCACAGCTCTTCTCCCTTTTTCCCTTTTTTCCCCTTGTCCCTCTTTTCCCCCTCTCTCCCCTCTTGTTCCCCCCTTTTCCTCCTCCTTTGTTTTGCCTCTCAGCGCCGCCTCTGTCCGGGGAGCACCCCCGCGGATCCTGCTTCCCCCGAGCGAGGCAGAGGCCGCGGGCGCCCTGGCCGAGCGGAGGTGGCCGAGCGTCAGGAGGGGTTTTGTCCGGCTCTGTCGAGAGGCTTTTTTGTTTTCCTGAAAAGACACCACAGCTGCCTCTCGTCAGACTGGTTTTGAGGGAGCTAGCTCCCCCAGTCGGAGCTGGAGTTGGGCTCCGGCGCGGGCGCTGCGGGGCTCCCCAGCAGCCCCAGTCCAGCACCCGCAGACCCACAGGGCAGGGTGGGATGAGAGCTGCCCACAGTCGAGTCGACCCTGTGCGGGTTTGTGGTGGCTCTGGGGTGCAGCTGGGGACACCCAGGGCTGGGGGTGCTCCCGGCTGGAGACGAGGCTGGTGGGGGCCTGCCCAGGGCTCTGGGGACGTGACCTGAGCCCCCCACATCCCAGGGGCTGTTTGCGACTCGGGCACTACTTTGCCCTCAGTGGGAGCCAGCTCCCATCGCGAGGTCACACAGGGCTGCTCGGGGATCCCTCCAGCAGCTTCCCCTCTCCAGACAGACCATCAGAGTGGGGAGCCCCCCGGCCCTGCTCTCCGCTCAGCTTGGGTTCCCCCTGCACCTGCGCCCCTCAGACTGGAAGCAGCAGCTGGGGTCACTGGGGCCGGGGGTGTCGCGGGCTGTCCAGGGTGCAGGAAGCCTGGGCTGTGGGACGCAGCTGCAGCAGCTGCTCCTGGCCCAGGAACCCTGAAGTCAGAGCACCCCCATCCTGCCAGGCCCCCTTCTATTTGGAGGCTCTTCCTGCTTCCAGCCCCGCCAGGCCCTGGCACTGGGATCGGGATGGGGGTGGCACCTCGGCCCCACGGCCACGGCTGCAGGAGCTGTTGGCTCTGCAGCCACCGAGGGACTGCCAGGCCGGTGGAAGGGCAGCGCAAACCCAGCAGGAAGCACCGTGGCTGGGCTGGGGTCTGGGGTGGACACTGGCCCCCTCTCCGTCCAGCCCTGGCACCCAGTCGGGGTGCCCAGGCAGGCGGCAGTGCCAGGCGGGCGCCGCAGTGAGTGACTGCAGCTCCCGTCTCCGCCGCCCACCGCGGTCCCCCTGCTCCGGTGCCGAGGCTGGGTGCCCTCCCCTCCGCTCCGCCAAGGGGCTGAGCGGCGAGCGGGGTGCAGACCCCCCATCTCTGCCGAGGGCCACCGAAGGGAACCGGGAGCTGCCAGGGAGGAGGAAGAAAGCCCCCGGTGCCGACAGCGGGCAGGAGGGTGGGTGTTCGCTGGCACAGGCTCACGCGGCTCCTGCCACCTACTTGCAGAGCGGAGCGGGGCCCGGTGCCAGGCACAGCGGGGCTCCCAGTGCCACCGGGTGAGCGCGGGCACCCCGCGGGGAGAGGGGGCTGCTGGAGGGACAAGCGGTCAGACGGAGCAGCCCGAAAGGAGGGGGGACAAGTCAAACAAAGGGAAGGGTGCCCTTTCCCAAAGAGAACGAGAGCAAAATGGAAGAAGAGTAAAGGAAAATCAGGTTGAAGAAAATGTGAAGAAGAGAGGGTGAAGGAACACAGGGGAAACGGTTCTTAAAAAGAAAAAGGGAAAACAAAGGAAAAAGGGAACAGAAAAGAGAGAAAATAAAGAAATCAGAAAGAAAAAGCAGAAACAAGAGAGAGAAAAAATGGAATAAAATCAAATGCAGAAAATTAAAAACTGGAGAAAAAGGAAAAACGAAATTAAAATGCAGAAAATAAAAAGAAAAACTGAGAAAAGAAATGAAATAAAATGCAGAAAATAAAAAGAAAAACTGGAGAAAAAAATGAAATTAAGACACAGAAAATAAAAACAGAAACTGGAGAAAAAGGGGGAAATAAAATGAAAGAAAATGCAGAAAAACAAAACCTGAAGAAAAAAGGAAAAACAAAATGAAATGAACCACAGAAAACAAAACTAGAAACAGAAGACGAAAAGGAAAGATGAGAAGAAAGGAAAGAGAAGCAGAACAGGAAGAAAAGCGGGGACAAAAGGCAGCCACGGGCAACAAAGCAGCAGCGGAGGACGAAGACGCAGGGAACGACGCCCGCCCGTGTGGGAAGGAGACGGCGAGGACCGGGGAAGCCCTGCGCCGGGAGCCGGCTGCAGACGACGGAGCAAACAGAGCCCTGGAGACAAAGCGAAGGGAGGCCGAGGAACCAGGGGCAGGCGACCAGGCCAGGGCACGGAGGACCGGCCACCCGGTGCCCCTCCTGGGCCGGGTGCCAACGGGGCCCCTCTGCCCGCAGCACCCTGGGGTGACGAGCCCAGCCTGGAGGACCGTGCCTCGGGTGCCCCCGCGCTCGCCGAGACCCTCGCCAGCAGGCCTGATGGCAAACCCCGGCACCTGCTCCGCGAGCCACGGGCAGGCTGAGGTGCCACCCCCGGCCAACAGCCCGGCCCCATCCCGACCGCCGGGGGATGCGGCCCCTTCCAGTCCCTAGTGATCCTGTGGTTCTGTGAACCTGGCAAAGCCGCGCAGCCAGCAGGGCCGCTGCGGGCACAGCCCGGCACCCTGCGCCCAGCACTCCGAGGCTGGCAGAGCGGCTGCAGGCGGGTGCCAGCGCCCCCGCGCCCGGCACAACGGCCGCGACCACAAAGGCCAGCTCTTCCCGGCCGAGCTGCCCGGTCCCGCTGTTGGGAAGCCCCTGGGGCCATGGAAAATTCCCCGCGAGCCGCGGCAGCCCCGCGCTCGGCCCTGCTAACTCGAAGCAGACCCTGGAGCCGGGGAAGGGCGGGGGAGCCGAGAGCAGCCGGAGCCCTGGCACGGAGCGCCGCTCGCACACGCACGCACACGCCCGGCCCTGCGCGCCGGCGGCCGCGACGGCTCGCTGCGGCCCGGAAACCCACGGCGAGCGGCGGGGCCGGCTCTCGCTGGAGCCCGGGGGGCGCACAGCCGCCCCGCGCTCCAGCCGCTCTCCTCCTGCAGAGCGCGTGGCCGTGGAGCCTCCGTGGGGCCGCGGAGCCTCTGCGCGAGGCCCCTGCTCCCGCCAGCCTGTCGGCAGGAATTGGTTCGGCTACGGGGCGCAGGCCGGCAAACGGCCCTGTGAGCCCCCGGCTTCCTCCCGGCGAAGGGACCCTGCGCCTGGCGGGGTCTGCGCACCCACGGCCGCGGCACAGCTGGCACGAGGGCTGTGCTGGGCGCGAAGGCCCACGCCCGACCCAGCGTCAGACTGGAGCGACTGGGGAGCTCGGCCGCTATCGCTCCGGACCCCTGGTCCCGGTACCACCGACGAGCGCCGGGAGCTGGGCCAGGGCTGGGCGCAGCGCGGGGCTGCGGCAGGGGCCGCGGGGAGCTCGTTACCTCCCGGCGCTGCTGTTTGCTTCGGCCACTGGTTCAAATTCCTCCGTGACCCCCCCCCNCAGCCGCTTCTCTCCTGCCCGGGCCCAGCGGCCCCCGGCCCCGCAGAGCCCCGGCGCTCTCACCCGGCCGCCACCAGCTACTTTCACTTTCAGCTCCCCAAAGCCGGCGCCGACCTCCTGCTCCCCGGCTCTCCTGCCAGCCGGCCCTAGTGCAGGGGGGTCCGGCCTCTCCCCACCCCTGGGAGCTGCTTCCTGCAGCGCCGGGGGCACTTGGGGCGGCCCCTGCCCGCGGCCCGGCCGCAGCGAGGGAGCCGCGGGGCCCGCGGAGCGGTGCCAGGCCCGCGGCAGCACCCGCCGAGCGCCAAGGCCCCGTGCGGGGAGGGCAGGGGGTCAGGGCGAACAAAGAGCCGGGGCCCTGTTCCTCCCCGTCCCTCCCACTCCCCAGGCCCGGGGCGCCGGAGCGGCCCCAGGAGAGCGGCCGCCCTCCGCTCTCCCCTTTCGCCGAGAACTTCCCGGGGGCGGGAGGGGCGACCAGCAGAACCGAAGAGTCGCCCGCGGCTCCGTTTCCCGACTCCCTCGGCCTTTGCCGGAGGCTCCGGGTGCTTTTGCTGGGAGCCGTGCTTCCACACGCGGCCCGGAGACCCGCCCCGGCCGGACCCCCCGGGCCGGACTGGAGGCCGTCTGGCGGCTTCGCCCCTCGGGGACAGGCCCGGATAGCCCCCTCCCGGCGGAGCGTCAGCCCGTTCGGGGCTAGGTCGGGTGAGCTCCGGCTTCCCGGAGCCGCAGGAGCCGGGGAACGGCCCCGGGAGAGGGCTGCCTTCCAAGAAATCCGGGCCGAGAGGCGGCGGTGGGGCCGATGGAAAAACACAAAGAAGGAAAGAAGCAAAAGCCGGGGTTTTGTGTTTTTATTTTTACACTGGAGCGGCGGCCAAGAACCAAGGAACAAAACCTCCCCGGCGCAGGGCCGCAGCAACAGCCCCGCAGCCCCCCGGAGCCCCCGCGAACTGCTGCCGAACAGCAACCCGCTGCATCTGCTGGCAGCCGGCGCCGACGTCCTCCCCAGCCCTGTCAGCAGCCGCTTCACCAGCTCAAACCTACGGAGGGGGAGGCAAAACCAGCCCTTCTCCTCCGCACGCTCCAGCTCTGGATGGAGCGCGGCAGCCCGCGGGCCGGCGGCCAACAGCCAGATGCGGGGACCGAGCACAGGCGCGCTGCTCAGAACCAGAATGTTCTCCTCCGGAGTCACTCCAGCAGCAGAGCGCGGCGGCAGCGGCACTGGCACAGCCGGGGCTACTCGCCCTGTCTCCCTCTTGCCCGCCCAAGCCCTGCGCCCGGCACGACAGCAGCTCCATGTGAACCCTGCGCTCACGGAGCAGCTAGAAATGGGCCTGAGAAACAGGCCCTGAGCTCAGGCCACAGCCGGGCTCAGCCAGCCCTCGGCATGTGCACCCCTTGCGCTGAGCCCAAAGCTGGCACCGGGGCGCCCGGGTGGCTCTGTTCACCCCAGTAAAGTCCCTTCAGAAAGGAAACCCGGCTCCAAGGAGGGGGTGAACCCGGCTCTGAGGAGGGGGTGAACCCAGCCCCAAGGAGGGGGCAAACCCGGCCGTCGCAGAGGCAGCTGGCACTGGCTGCGTTGGCACCGCACAGGGGTGGGGGGGCAGCCCCACAGCCCGGCCACATGGGGTGTCACCGGCCTCATGCTGCAGCCCATCTGGGGGAGTCAGGCTGGAAGGCACATTTGTCCCCCCCAGCTCTGGTTTTAGGGCCGGGAGGGAAACAAAGAGCCTGGTCCAGCGCCAACACAGGAGCCCCTGTGCAAACCCGCTGGAGAAACAGAGCCCAAGGCCGCCCCAGCCCCAGTTTGTTACTGGGGTGATGTCTGATCCAGCCAAGGCAGTGGGGCCGACCCACACTGGGGCCTGGAACGGGGTTGGGATCCCACCCCCAGCGGCGCTCACGGGCAGCTGAACGGATCCTTGCGCTGCAGCGCGGGCCAGCAACAGCGGGATTTGGGCCACCACGGGCGTTAGACTGAGAGCTGGGGTTAGACTGGGAACTGGGGTTAGACTGGGAACTGGGGTTTAGACTGGGAATTTAGGTTTAGACTGGGAATTTAGGTTTAGACTGGGAGTTGGGGTTTAGATTGGAATTTGGGGTTTAGACTGGGATTTAGGGTTTAGACTGGGAGTTCGGGTTTAGTTTGGGAACTGAGGTTTAGACTAAGAATTTTGGTTTAGATTGGGAACTGGGGTTTAGACTGGGACTTGGGGTGTAGATCGGGGACTGGGGGGAAGCTGGCCTGGCTGCAGGGAGCAGAGCCAGGCTCTGCAGACAACGGGGTCTGATGGCAGCTCCCTACCCCACAGCCCCGGGGCTAAGAGCACCCAGGATCAGGGCTGGCATCAGGGCCGGGCCACCTTTTGCTCGGGCACTGGCCCCAGCAGCTGCCCCTCACATCACCGAGATGACCTGGGTCCCACAGAGCAGGACCAGTCCCCCAGCCCCTCACTGAGGTGCCAGGAGAAAGGGGATTAATGCGGGCTGACACATCCTGAGTGCCCACGGGCTCCCAAAAGGCTGTGGTGCCGTCTGAGCCCTTTGGCTTCGAGCAGCCCAGGCCACACTGGAACAACCCCACAAAGACCAGCAGCTGCAGCAGAACCGCCTCTGCCCCTGTCCTGCAGAAATAATCCCCCAGCCCCACACTTTCTCCTCACCCCATCGTCCCCCCATGCCCATAGGGCCTGGCACCACTGGGCAGCACCGAGCAGGGGCTGAGTGCCCGCAGCCTCCCAACCAAGAGGGGCCAAGGGAACTGCCGCGGCAGAATGAAAGGGCCGGCAGGAGGGAGGGGAGAGGCCGGCGGGCACCCTGGAAGCGGCTAAGAGCTGGCAAACCCTTCCTCGCCCGGCTCTGCCGCCGCATCGCTGCCACCCGGGAGCACATTCAGGGCCGAGCCGGGGCTCCTCGAGGCCGGGGCGCAGCGCTCGGCTCAGCCCAGCAGCCCGGTCTGGTTCCAGACCAGCGAGCCGCGGCATCCCCTGTCCGGTGGCGTTTGCGGGAGGGGAGCGGGTGGTGGGTTACGAGAGCAACTGCAAAGCTCGTGGAGCTGGTTGCTCCATGCGCCGGGCTCGCTCGAGCCCGCGTCGGCTGACGCCGCTCCGCTCCAGCTGGCCCCACAGCGCTTCGTCTCGCGGCGCGCGGCGGAGCTTCACGCTGTTTCCCCTGATTTCATGCCGTTCTCTGTATCTTCTCGTTATTTTGAAGGCCGGGACCAAAAAATTCCACCTCGTCTCCATCGGGCCGGCAGTCGCACTTGAGCGTCTGACAAACCACTCGAAGGGCAGGAAAGTCCTGACCCCCGACACGCACACAGTCCCCAGGCCACCGATCCCGCTAGCATCCAGTATCCCAGTCCGGGCGCAGGAGGGCTTAGGGGACGCGGGGACGGGATGAATCAAGCGGCTCCCAAAGCCCTGGTTAAAATCACGCCGAGCCCTCGCACAAGCTCACGGGACTCACGTCCCACCCAAAGGGAAGGGGCTGGCCTGGGCCAGACCCCAACGTGAGGAGAAAGCGGTGAAGGCAAAATCCGAGGAGCGGCAGCACCGGGGGGCGGCTGCACGGGGGGGGCTTTAATTTTATTTCCATTATCTACCTAGAAAATCAAGGGCCAAGAGCGATTCCTGGCGCCGGGGTCACCGGCACGTGAGGCGTGAGGGCCATTCCCCTCCCGGTCCAGTCGAGGCTGCAGGAAGGAGCCTAAAACAACCAGGGACGGGGCGACCACCTCCAGAAACTAGGGTGGGGGGTGTCAATGCGAAACAAGAAGGGGAGTCGGGCTGCCTCTCCGCCCGGAAGCGGGGTGATCTGAGAGGATTAAGGGATTAAGGGATTACCGGGCACCAAGGGTTAACCAGCCGGGGCCAGACACAAAAGAGGGCGACGGGAACGCGCGGGGAAGCCCATTCCTGCACCCGACCCGCTCCCAACTTTCTGAGTGGGGCTGCCCCCCATCCCCGATTGCCGGGTGGCCCGCGGCTTTGAGAGAGACCTGGCGGGGGGAGGGGGGCGAGGGTGCACGAGAGGGATGCGGGGCTGAGGGACAGGAAGGATGTTCGGGCGGAGTGATGGGGGGGCGACGGAGCGATACCCGCTCGGGGTGCAGGGGTCCGGGAGTATGAAGATGCGGGATAAGGGAGGGAGGAGCGTGTCCGCGAGCGGGGGGGGTGAGCAGCAGGTTCCGCCCGGGGGTGCGGGGCCTGGAGTGGGGGGCGGGCAGCCGGACCCGGCGCTGCCCGCAGGT
>VXBP01008536.1:36454-53033 GCA_013400115.1 Rhinopomastus cyanomelas
GGCGGGTCGGGGCCACTTTTCCTTTCGCTGTCCCTGCAGCTGGGTGCCGCCGCCAGCTTCGGGGGTGCTGGGGGGTCCCCGCGGGATCTGGGGGTAGGCGTGGGGGGGGGGCCGCCTTGGCGCTGCCCGCTCAGCCCTGTCCCCGGCACCTCTCGCTGGCCACAAACTTTCTCCTTCCCCCCCCCAACGCCCCCCTAAACCAGGGGTGCGGGGTGGTGCCGGGGCGACCGCAGGGTTCTTCTCCCAAAGCGCCAAGTTTGGGCCGAGGGCAGCCGCCCTCTTCTGCGCCACAGGGCGCCGGCGGGCGCGGGCACGGGGCGCTGCGTGGCAGTGCCCGCGGAGCAGGGGGGCCGTGCCGGACCCCGTTGTGTGCGTCGGGGGTGTCGAGGGGCAGCTCCCAGGCCGCGTGTGCGGGGATGCCGGTGTCACGCGAGGCCACGCCGACGTGGCCGCGGTGGCGGTGCCAGGCCCAGGGCGAAGGGGGGCCGCCTCGACAGCTGGCACGGCCGCCGCAGGGGGGTTTCAGGGAGACCCCCTCGTGCTCCCCGCGTTGCCTGCGCTGCGGCGGCTGCTGCGGTGCTGCCTTTGCTCTGTCCTTATTGATCGCTGATATTTACTTGATTGTCGAGCGGGCAGGTGCCCCTCCTCACCCCCCTCTCGTAACCTCTTCCCTGCTGGCACCCGCTGCCCGCCCCAGGCACAGCCGCCTGCTGCACCCCACCAGGGCTCTGCCCTGCGCTGGGAGGGCTGCTGCCAGACCCCCCTGCCCATGCCAGGGACCCCTGTGCCGGACCCCAGACCTCAGGCCAGACCTGCGAGCAGGGTCTGGCCCCACCTCAGAGACCCCGCGGCAGGGGGGGTCGGAGGTCTCTTGGCAGCACCGTGGCACTTGCGCCAGGCTGGGGGGCAGCGGGGGTCCGTCCTTGGCCGCGGCTGAGCCTGGGTGCGGCGTGGCGCGTGGGAACGGGGCTGGCACGGGCACAGGGCAGGGGGACAGCACCCGCCTGGGCGTGGGCCTGGCAGCGTCCTGGGCACAGACAGGGGCGCTGGGCCGGCCACGGGCACGGCGGGCAGTGCCGAGGCTGCTCAGATGACCCGGGGATGGTGCTCCCCATCGTGCGGTCGACTTGGCAGGGTCCCACCTCAATCTGCCTTGTTTTCCTTTCTGCTCCCGTCTCCCTTTCTCTTCCCTCTTTGCTGGCTCTGGCTTTCGTTGGCTTTTTCCTACTTCTGCGGCCCTTCTCTTTTTTTCTTTTTCCTTTCTTCTCTCTGGTTTTTCTGGTTTGTGCCTTCTCGCTGCGGCTGCTGCCTTCGGCCCTTCGGCCCTTCAGCCCTTTCTCCTTCTCTTCCCTTTTCCCTCGGCTTTTTTCCCCATTTCTTGCTCCTTTTTGTCCCTTTTTTTCTTCCCTTATTTTTTGTCTTATTTTATTTTTTTTAATTTTATGTTATTTTATTGTATTTATTGTATTGTATTTTGTTTTATTTTATTTTTTATTCTGTTTTATTCTATTTTATTTTACTGTATTTTATTCTATTTTATTTTGCTCTATTTTGTTTTATTTTATTTTGCTTTGTTTCGTTTTTCTCTCTGTTGTCTCCCTCTCCTCTCCCGCTCTGCCTCTGCTCTTCTGGAGAGCCCCAGCACCTCCCTGCTGTCCCAGCCTCCAGCCGGCACCGGCTTGGCGCAGCCCGTTGCTGCTGACCACCCATGCTGGGCTGCCGCGGGCAGCCGGGAGGGCTGTGGCCAGGCTGGGGCTGGCAGCGGCCCTTCGGCCCACGTCGCTGTGCCCATCCCAGCGCTTCATCAAGCCGACGGCAGGAGCTGGCTCTTCCTCCGCAGCTTCCGCCCGCTGCCCTGGCACAGGGAAGGCCCCGCTTTCCCCACGCCTCGCCCTGGCACGGCCGCAGCTCCCGCGCAGCTGGGCTCGGGCGGGATCAGACGTTGGCTGCTGCAGCCGCCGGATGCGGCCCCCTGGTGCTGACCCCCGGTGCCAGCCCGGCCATTCCCATGCCACCCGTGCCGCTCAGGAGAGCTGCCCACGGTGATGTGGAGACATTGGAACGTGTGCGGGAGCCGCCCCGCGCTGCCTTCGCACATCTGCCCGGCCCGGCACAGCCGCTGGCTCCTGGGCACCGTCAGGCTGCCGCCCTGCCTGGCTAGAGCTGGCCCGAGCTGGGCCTGGGCAGCCCCGCGGCACCAAAATAGCCCTGGCAGAGACAGCGGCCTTGACCCGTGCCCAGGAGAGGCCTCCCTGGAGCGCCCTGGCGGGGAGGGAGAGTGACTCCGTGCCCTGCTGGGGACTTCTTCCTGCTGCCCCTGCTCAGGGACCGGCCAGGTTAGCGGGGCAGCGGCACCACTGCAGTGCCCAGGCCTCTCCCTGCCCAGGGGGGAGCGGGGGCAGCTCCCACCGCAAGGACCCCCAGGTAACCACCCAGCAGCACCAAACTCCCACTGCTGGCCCCACGCGAGGAGCCAATGGTCCCCCGAGCCAGCAGGGTCATGCCCAGCTCCGGGAGCTGCCACGGGGCATTTGGGCTGCTCTGGGGTAGAAGATGTGCAAACCCACTCCCTGGGAGCCAGGCTGCCAGCGAGGGGCGAGCACCGGGCATCCTGCTGCGCTCTGCCTGGAGACCTGTGCCCCAGCAGCAGCCGGGGTGCTGCTCAGCTGCACCCTCGGCTCGGGGGCCGAGGTGCTGTCCCCATGCTGCCCAGCCCAGAGCCAGCGGGTGGGCACAGACCCCCACGTCTGCCACGGGTGGCCCCCAACTCCAGGGGCACGGGGGGGCTGCCCCATGGAGCTGGCCTGGCACAAGCCCATGTGCTGGCAAAGGGGCACTCAGCAGTGCCCAGGGGAGGCAGCCGGGCTGGGAGAGGCGTTGTGGCCACGTGGCCCAGCCACAGCCATGTGCCCGCGTGCCAATGGGGATCTCGCCTCTCCCTGGCCGCCGCGGGCTTGGCCATGTGGCCACGGATCAGGGCTGCCTGCTGGGCACCTCTCACCCGGGCAGCCTGTCACAGACCCCCTGCTCCAAAGTGCTGCAGCTGTTCTGCAGGGGACGGGAGCGCCAGCGCTCAGCCCCTCCACCAGTAGCTCTGGCAAACTGGTTTCCAGCCGGGAGCTCAGATCAGATGCCAGCGGATGGGAGCAGCGAGCCGGGCACGGCGGGGGGAGAGCGGGAAGGTTGCAACACGCTTTCAGTTCTGCCATCTGCTGAGTATTGTTTAGGAAGAACAATGAGGCCGTTCTTCAAACGGACCTTCGGGAGCTCCTCGCTCCGCTCTCCCCGCGAGGCACCCGCGGCGCCCTGCCCTGCCCTGCCCTGCCAGCCCGGCCCTGCCGAGGAAGACCCTGCACTGCCTCTGCCCTTCCCAGGCTCAGACCCTCCCTCAGCCCAGGAAAACATCGGCCCCGCATTTGGTGGGCTTTGTGGAGCTCGGTCGCAGGGTTGGGACAGGCATGGTGGCGGCGGGCAGGGTACGGCCCGGGAGATGCCATCGGGTGAGCACCGAGCGGCCTGGCACTCGCACTGCGCCGCTTGCCACCGGCTCACCTTGAACTTGGCCGGGGCCTCGCACAGTCAATCAGCTGCCGAGCGGCAGCGCGCCAGTAATTCACCTTCGCGGGCGGCTCGGCCCCTGCCCCTCCTTCCCTCCTTGCCAGGGACGGAGTTGGACCCGCCGCCTTGGCAGCCGCCGGGCAAAGCGCAGCCACTCTGCCCCGGCTCCCTGCCCGGCTGCCCTGGAGCTGCCACCTTCGTTTCCGGGGAGCCTGCATGTGCTGGGGATGGAGCTCAGGGCTGAGCCTTTGGCCCACTGGCTGTGCCCCCCGGTGGGGCTGGGTGGATTGCGGACAGGCAGTGCTGGCACAGCGGTGCCCAGTGGGCAGAGGAGCTGTGCCGTGGGCCGGCTGAGCTGCCCTTGGCGAGCAGAGAGCGTGAAAGGCAGCTCCGAGCGAGACCGGCGCAGGGCTCGAGAGGCCTGGGGGCAACGAGTGGCGCGGCAGTGGCGAGGCTGGCCCTGGCTCAGGGCTGTGCTGGGCAGGGAAGGCCCCGGGCGGGGGGGCTGGCACCCACAAGGGGAGGGAGGAACCCTGTCCCCTGCCCGTGGGGCGACGAGCAGGGCGCTGCAAGGCACGGCTCTGTGGGGCTGCTGGCCGAGGTGACCCCGGGGATAGTTTTCCTTGCCCAGTGCCAGTCAGTGCCTGGCCCCTGGACACCTCCTTGTGGCCCAGTGTCCCCCTCCCATCGCTCCCAGTGTGGCAGCACTGGTCTTNGAGGGGCACAATCGTACGGTGGGGCCGGGATGCCCGGTGCCAAACCTGCATGGGGTTGGGGTATCCGAGCGCCCTGGGACAGCGGCCCCGCGGGGAGGTTCGTGCCCGCTCGGGCTCGCACCCGTGCAGGCGGCCGGGCTCGCCAGCCGTCACGTCGGCCCCGGGCGGGCGTCCCCCGCGGGCCGCGCTCGGTGCCAGCTTGGCCGGCGCCCAGCGCCCGGCGCTGCCCGCCAAGACCCCGGCGAGGAGCCGGGAAGGGATCCCGCGGCCCAGGTGCGGCCGCCCTCGCGCGCCGGGGCACCGGGGGCCGGCCCTGCCAAGGCCGGTCCCTCCGTTAGCCGGCCGCTGCCCGCCGGCGCAGTCGCCCGCCTGGTCAGTGGCACCGTCCGGCGTGCGGGTGCCGGGACGCGGCCCTTCTGCCGCCCCCCTGCCCTGGGCTCGGCGGCCGGAGGAGCTCCGCGCCGTTCCGGCTGGGGCTGTCCGGGGGTGCGGGTCTGGGGCGGCCCCCGCTCTCCTTGGAAGGGCCCCTGCGGTCCCCGCGCGGGGAGACTTTCCCGCAGCGGCTCCCGTCCAAGACAAAGCCCCGACGTGCTGCTGGTCACGGAGAGCCGGGAAAGGCTTTGGCTTCGCCNCCCCCTGCTCCAAAGTGCTGCAGCTGTTCTGCAGGGGACGGGAGCGCCAGCGCTCAGCCCCTCCACCAGTAGCTCTGGCAAACTGGTTTCCAGCCGGGAGCTCAGATCAGATGCCAGCGGATGGGAGCAGCGAGCCGGGCACGGCGGGGGGAGAGCGGGAAGGGTGCAACACGCTTTCAGTTCTGCCATCTGCTGAGTATTGTTTAGGAAGAACAATGAGGCCGTTCTTCAAACGGACCTTCGGGAGCTCCTCGCTCCGCTCTCCCCGCGAGGCACCCGCGGCGCCCTGCCCTGCCCTGCCCTGCCAGCCCGGCCCTGCCGAGGAAGACCCTGCACTGCCTCTGCCCTTCCCAGGCTCAGACCCTCCCTCAGCCCAGGAAAACATCGGCCCCGCATTTGGTGGGCTTTGTGGAGCTCGGTCGCAGGGTTGGGACAGGCATGGTGGCGGCGGGCAGGGTACGGCCCGGGAGATGCCATCGGGTGAGCACCGAGCGGCCTGGCACTCGCACTGCGCCGCTTGCCACCGGCTCACCTTGAACTTGGCCGGGGCCTCGCACAGTCAATCAGCTGCCGAGCGGCAGCGCGCCAGTAATTCACCTTCGCGGGCGGCTCGGCCCCTGCCCCTCCTTCCCTCCTTGCCAGGGACGGAGTTGGACCCGCCGCCTTGGCAGCCGCCGGGCAAAGCGCAGCCACTCTGCCCCGGCTCCCTGCCCGGCTGCCCTGGAGCTGCCACCTTCGTTTCCGGGGAGCCTGCATGTGCTGGGGATGGAGCTCAGGGCTGAGCCTTTGGCCCACTGGCTGTGCCCCCCGGTGGGGCTGGGTGGATTGCGGACAGGCAGTGCTGGCACAGCGGTGCCCAGTGGGCAGAGGAGCTGTGCCGTGGGCCGGCTGAGCTGCCCTTGGCGAGCAGAGAGCGTGAAAGGCAGCTCCGAGCGAGACCGGCGCAGGGCTCGAGAGGCCTGGGGGCAACGAGTGGCGCGGCAGTGGCGAGGCTGGCCCTGGCTCAGGGCTGTGCTGGGCAGGGAAGGCCCCGGGCGGGGGGGCTGGCACCCACAAGGGGAGGGAGGAACCCTGTCCCCTGCCCGTGGGGCGACGAGCAGGGCGCTGCAAGGCACGGCTCTGTGGGGCTGCTGGCCGAGGTGACCCCGGGGATAGTTTTCCTTGCCCAGTGCCAGTCAGTGCCTGGCCCCTGGACACCTCCTTGTGGCCCAGTGTCCCCCTCCCATCGCTCCCAGTGTGGCAGCACTGGTCTTGGGGAGAAGCCAGGTGCTGTCTGGCAGGGCTGGTGTCGGTGGGGGCAGCGGAGGGTTTCCCCCAGCTCAGTGCCCCCCACCCTGACTGTGCCAGTGCCCACCCTGTGCAAGGAGGCGGTGCCGCTGCCGCTGGGAGGGCTGAGTGTCCGTGGGACGAGTCCGGGGGGCTCCTGTCCCCCCAGTCTCTGCACCTGAGCCGGGGTGCAGCAGGGGGTTCTGTGGTGGCACCTCAGGGTGTGCCGGGCAGGGCCGGGCCAGGCAGGGCAGGCGATGGGCAGCAGCCAGGGCATTGGCCCTGCCGTGTCGTGCCAGCACCGCGTGGCATCACCAGGGAGGTCCCCAGGGCAAGACCGGGCACTTCTGGCAGGGCAGAGCCCGAGAGGGGCACAATCGTACGGTGGGGCCGGGATGCCCGGTGCCAAACCTGCATGGGGTTGGGGTATCCGAGCGCCCTGGGACAGCGGCCCCGCGGGGAGGTTCGTGCCCGCTCGGGCTCGCACCCGTGCAGGCGGCCGGGCTCGCCAGCCGTCACGTCGGCCCCGGGCGGGCGNGGGACGCGGCCCTTCTGCCGCCCCCCTGCCCTGGGCTCGGCGGCCGGAGGAGCTCCGTGCCGTTCCGGCTGGGGCTGTCCGGGGGTGCGGGTCTGGGGCGGCCCCCGCTCTCCTTGGAAGGGCCCCTGCGGTCCCCGCGCGGGGAGACTTTCCCGCAGCGGCTCCCGT
Organism: Rhinopomastus cyanomelas; assembly: GCA_013400115.1. NCBI lineage: Eukaryota > Metazoa > Chordata > Aves > Bucerotiformes > Rhinopomastidae > Rhinopomastus > Rhinopomastus cyanomelas. The sequence goes on from VXBP01008536.1 coordinate 43,333, forward strand.
CCAAGACAAAGCCCCGACGTGCTGCTGGTCACGGAGAGCCGGGAAAGGCTTTGGCTTCGCCAGGGAGCGCAGAGCAGAGCCGGGCCGGGGGAGCGGGAGCCGGGCCGGGGGAGCGGGAGCCGGGCGGCTCTGCTACCCGGGCGCTTCCCTGCTCCCCGAAGCAGCCCCGGGACGAGAGGGCACGGACCCGCCCCCTGCTCCGGGCGCCCCTTCGCCTGCAGGGGCTCCGGGGGCTGCCGAAGGAAGGAGGGGCAGTGCGCTGGTACCAGCCCTCCCCAGGGAGCCACCCAGCACCCCTCCGTGGCAGCGCCCCCGGCACGACGGGCGGCCAGGCCGCTGGTCCCGCCGNCACCCGCTCCGCTCCCCGCGAGTTTGTTAAACAAATTTCTCTAATTGCCCCGGCGGAGCAGCCGCGAGAGAGGAGCCGGGGAAATCCCCCTCCGCTGGGCCACCCCTTCCTCGCTTCCCCCCGGGCAGCGGGAGCGGGGGTGCCCCCCACCCCGAGCGCCGCGGGAGGCTGTGACCCCGACGCCCGCGGAGCGCAGCTGGGGGGCGTCCTCAGGTCACCCCTGCCCGCAGCGAGACGCCCCCCGCGCAGCCAGGTGGCCCCCGTGCCAGCGCCGCACGGGCATCGGCCGCTGCTTGGCTCGGCAGAGCCCCGCCGGGCGGCCCCGACGGCGAGTCCCGCGGGATTAGTGACCCTGCGGGATAAAAGGCTCGGCCGGGCGGGGGCTGCCGTGGCGGCGCTGCCAAGGAGTGAGGCTGCGCGTCCGGGCGCCCACCCTGGCTACCGCTGAGCTCATGGCTATAGACGGTCTGGGCAGTGCCTGTCCATGCCCTCGCCAGCACCGCCAGGAGCCCCGCGGGCACCTCCTGCCTCGGGTGCTGGTGGGGCTCAGTGGGGAGATGGTGGCCAGGAGCTGGGCTGGGCCAGCTTTGGCCGTTGCCAGTAACGACCTGGTGCTGCTGGGCACTACCCTGCACCTGCCCAGCCCCATGGGGCACAGCCCAGCACTGCCATCCCCTCACCACTGGGGCCAGGCGGGACCGGGACCGGGGCATCCCCAGCACCGGGGCACCCCCCATGGGTGCAGAGCGTGGGGTTGGGGAACACGGCAGCAGGGTCTGTCCCGCTCCGGCCGCCCTGCCAGGCAGGCCCAGGGCCGGGGTGCCCCCGCCAGCCCCCTGGGGCCCTGGAGCGCCGGGGTGGCTGGGGAAAGCGCTCGCTGCCGAGGGCACTAAAAATAGCCGGGGACTGGGATCTTAATGGGACTTTGTGGGAAACCTGGACACATTTTCTCCTCCCCGCGAGCGAGTGCGGATGCATTAGCGAGGGCTGCGTCGCATCCGGAGGAGCCGCCGCGAGGAGCCGGCTGCAGGGGTAGCTGCCGGCAGCGCCGCTGGCACCTGGCCGTGCCGTGTCCCCTGTGGGGTTGGGGGTGGGAGCCGGCGGGGTGGCCCTTGCCTGGCATCACTGTGGGGAGCACCCTGCCCGCTCAGCCTGTCACCCAGGGGTGTGGGCACCATCCACGGGGGGCAGCGCCTGTGCATGAGGGTGGGTGGCAGCACCCAACACCCCAGACCTTGGGGCTTTCCGAAGCCCCCGGGCACGGGCCAGGCAAAGGGCAGGGAACGGGGCGATGCGAGAGGGCCCCAGTGCCACCGGCACCCTGAGCACCCTGTCCTGGGGCTGAGCTGGCCAGGTCCATCCTAGTCACTGCCCCGCGGTGGAGCTGGGGGTGGGGGTACTGGCCCGTGGAGCGCCCAGCCCTGTGCAGGGACGTTGGACTCTCTGACGGGGATGGCTGGGGGCCAGCCTGGGCAAGTCGCCCAGGGCGGGCGGCTGGTGGACTCCACGTCACGAGGCAGGTTGGCACGGCCGTCTCCCGGGGGTGCTGGTGGCACTTAGCGGTCACCGCAGCGGCCCCGGTGAATCCTCTCCTAGGGAGCAGCGCCTGGCAGTACAGAGGGGAGAGGGGTGCCAGCCCCCTGCCCTGGTGCCAGGCGCCAGCTCCCCGCGCAGGGGACCCGCTGGCCACAGCCACGGGCCTCCTCGGTGGGCACCGCCGGAGCCCGGCGTCCCGAACAGAGACCTTTTGTGCAGCCAGCCCGTGCGCCCGCACGTGGGACGCAGCCAAACCCCTCCTGAAGCAGGAGCGGGCCGGGCGCAGCCCTCGAGTGTCCCCGGGGAGGCTCTGCCGGGCTGCCCACAGCGGGTGGAGCCCCCTGACCCCAGTTAGAGCCGCCCAGCCCTTGGGCAGGAGGTGGCCCCCTCAGGGCAGAGCTGGCCCGCGAGGCTCCCTCTCCGTGCTCTCCGGGCCACCCGGGCGATGCCCTGTGCCTCAGTTTCTCCACCCCCAGCTGCAGGGGGTTCCCCAAAGGGATGGGGCTGCCGGGGGCGGCTGTAGGGGGCACAACCCCTTCACCGTGGGGGCCGCAGGGTGGCTGCTGCTCCCGCAAGGTCACCGGCTCCTCGGCGAGAGGCCAGGGCTATTTTTACCTGGCGACTTGCTCCGACCCGCCGGGGATCGGATTTGCCACCGGCTGAGCCTGCCGAAGGGCTCCCTCCCCGTCACGGGGCGCACAGGCACCCCGGTGTCACCCACCCTCCTGCACCGGCAGCACCCCCAGGAGGGAGCTGGGGAGCTCCCTCTGTACCCGGACACCCCTGCTGGTGCCCGCGGCGGTGCTGGTGGGGGAGTGAAGCCCCCTGCAAAGGTCAGGATGGGGCAGGCAGGGCTAAAAATACCCTGTGTCAGGGGCTGAGGGCGCTCGGAGCCCGGGGGGGCCTTCCCAGTCCAGTCCAGTCCGGCCCGCTGGCTGCTGGGGAGGGGCTCAGCCTCAGTGTCGCTCCTGCTGCTGCCGTTTGCCCCAGTCTGAGCAGACGGCCACCGGCCCAGCACTGGGTGCTGGCGGGCCCCAGGGCCCTGCCTGCCCTGGGGTGGCTGTCCAGGACCCAGCAGGGTGGGTTCGGGGCCGCACCAGGGTGCCAAGTGCTGGGGGCTCGTTAGCCCAGCCGGCACCTCGCCGTCGGCTCCTGAGTGGGGCTGAGCATCGGGGCGCTGAGTGAGATTCTGGGGGACCCCGGCTGGGCACTGGGGTGCCTGCGCGGGGCCGGGCCGGGGAGCTGGCAGCGCCGGGGCTGCTGGCAGGGCCCTCCCGCTGCTGCTGCTTTCCCAGGGCCATCACACGTTTCCCTTCCGTCGAGCCCCAGGGGGGTTTCGGCTGGGAAGCCACGTGGCCCCCGTTCCTGGGGCGGACGGGGGTGGGACGTGACCTTGGCCACGGGTCAGGTCCCCCAGTGCTCCCCGTGGGGCTCCTGCTGCCCCCCAGCAGCCCCGTTCCCCAGGGCTCGGTCTCCCCACGGGTGGCCGGGGCAGATGGGCTCAGCTGCCCCAGCCCCTGCACCCCGACGGGGGGGCACAGGCAGCCTCAGGGGGACACTGAGGCCCCAGGGGGTGAGACAGGAAGGTGGTGAGAGAACCCCAGATTCTCCCAGCGCCGGGTCCCCCCCAACGCCAGCACCCTCGTGGCTCCTGGCTGTGCCAGTGCCGAGTACCGTGCCTGTGGGCATCCTCAGCCCTCGCCGTGCCCCCGGGGCTGCTGCTCTCCCGTGTAGGTAGCCAAGCTGGGGCCCAGCGAGGCCGGTTGTTGCTGGGGCTGGAGGCGCCCGTGGGCAGCCCCGCAGTGGGGCGACGGGCACAGGGTTGGGGCACGCAGGGTGCTGCCAGAGAAGCTCCCCGCGGCTCCAGCCCACCTGGGCCCGCCGTGTGCCGGGGAGGGCTGTGCCGGCTGCCAGGGGCCCGGGCGCTGCCGAGAGCTGCTTCTGCTTCCTGCTCTTTTCCACAGCAACTGGCAGGTTCTGCCGTGGCCTCCGGTGACCCGCCGCGGCGGCCCCGCGCGCTCCCCGTGCCCCCGCCCGCAGCCGCACCACCTGCGAGTGCCGGCATCTCCGCCGCCCCGGCACGTAGGCACGGGCAGGTGGCCACCAGCCCAGCGCTGGGTGCTCGCGGGACCCGCTGGGCACTGGGGCACTGCCTGCTCCGGGATGGCTATTGGGGACCTAGTGGGGCGGGTTCGGGGCTGCACATGGGGTGAGAGGCGCCGAGGGCAGCCCAGCGAAGGGGCCGGGGCCGCCGGGGTGCCAGGCACCGGGGGGGTTAGTTAGCCCAGCCAGCACCTCCCCGTCTGCTCCTGCATGGGGCTGAGCATCAGGGCACTGAGTAAGACCCAGGAGCCCTGCACTGGCCTCCTGTCCCTCCTGGGGGACCCTGGCTGGGGCCTGGGGTGCCCTCACCAGCTTCTCCCAGCTGGGCGCTTGTACCCTGAATGGTGGCAGGGGGTTGGACCAGATGGGTGTTCGAGGTCCCTTCCAATCCCTCATGATTCTGTGTCGGTGTCTTGTTAGCACGGCTCGTGCTGTGCCTCATTTTCCCCCGCGCAGCTCTCCCTGGCGCTGGGGAGCGCCGGGCTGGGGAGCAGCGAGCCCTTGCGAATCAGCTCCTGTCGATAAGTCCTTGACAGTGGACCCAAAGAGGATTCCTCCTCCGGAGCACTTGCTGTCAGACAGGCTCTGGGCTGGCGCAGGGTGGCCCCAGGAAGCCGCGGGCACGCTGCGGGCCCCGAGTGCCGCTGCACCCCGTCTAATAGGCACTTCCCACTCGCCGGCACCCGTCTGGGCAGCAGGGCTCGTGAGCAGCAGCTCGGAAGCGGCTGCTGGAGGCTGTGCTGGGGCTGAGGGCGGCTGCAGGCTTTGCAGGGGGGAAACCGAGGCTGGGTCGAGGAGCCAGTGTCCCCAGCCCTCCTCAAGCCCCTTGTGGGGAGCGGGGTCGGCGGGATCAGCGGAAGCTCCGCGGCCGCGTCGGCGGTGCCAGGGCGTCCCACAGGGGAGCGGTACAAGCGCCCAACTTGCCAGCCCCTGCCCGGGCTCGCAGGGCCGCGGGGAGCGGGACCTGGCAGGAGCCGGCAGCGCTGTGGAGGTGTGGGGCTGGCGGGGAGCCGGCGCATCCTGTTCGTGAGACAAACCCTGTGTGGTCCCTGCGGGGCCAGGATGCGGCCGGTCGCCTGTGCTGGCGTCCCGCTCGCCCTCTGCCTCCTGCCCGCCGCCGCCCCTGGAATCGGCTGGGGGTTTCCTGAGGCTGAGCCGCTGCCCCTGCCGGCTGCCAGGGGGGTTAAACCGGGCGCAGAGGGCCCAGCTCCGTGCGGGGCATCGCTCCTGCTTCCGTCTGCTCCGCGGCAGCGGTGGCACTGGACACGGCCGGGCTCGGCCGGTGCCTCAGTTTCCCCTGGCGGCACCGGGCACAGAGGGGCATCGCTCTGCCGGCCGCCGGACGTGGGGCGCGAGGAGGGGGCCCTGTGCCGGGGCCGGCAGCGCAGACGTGCTCCTGCCTGGGTCGCAGGGCTCTGCAAGCCCGGGCTGGATGAGGCCCAGGCGCCGGCTCTGCTGCCAGATCCCCGTCCGGAAATGCCCCGGGCGCAGCCTCGTCTCGGGTGTTGCCACACGGCTCTGCGCCTCGGCCCCGCGAAGGACGGGCAGCGGGGAGACGAGCGCCGAAGGCTGAAGCAGCCCTTCGCCAGCGCCTCGGGAGGTTCTGTGCTGCGGTGATGGACCCCAGGTCCTGTGCCTGTCCCCGCGGCACCCAGCCGCCGCCGTCCCGCTGCCCCCCGGGCACCCTGGCTCAGCCCCGTGAGGCGGCTTAGCTGGGCTCAGCATCGCGCCACGGGATCAGCCGGGCGGGAGGGAAGGTTGGCCAAGGGCTGCCTGGCTTCTGGCGCAGCTCCTGCCCCGCCGTGACCCCGGGCGAGGGGAGCCCGCCGCGGCTCCAGGGGCAGGCGGCGGGGTCGCGGCGGGCCCCAGGTGGGCACGAGGAGGGTCCGAACACCCTCGGCTTTGCCCTGAGGGCAGGGGAGACCGGCGTCGGCTCCGAGCCCCGTGCAGACCGGGGATCCCACAGTGCCAACCCGCGCCAGGGCACCGGGCGGGCACTGAGCAGCCCCAGTCATCGCAGCCAGGTTGAGCAGCGCCCAAAGGCGCTGCAGCCTCGGCAGAGAGAACCTGGCCCTTGCCCAGAGTCCCCACAGCGGTGCCTGGGGTGGCAGAGCCCGGGGGGAGTGCAGGGACGGTGGTGCCCCCCCAGCCCCGCTGCCAGCCCAGCCGCCGGCTGCACGGGGAGCTGGCGGGGCCGGGGGCCAGCAGCAGTTCGTGGGGCTCACCCGAATGAGCGGCCACCAAGGCAGATGGGCCGCCCGCCGGGCCGGCCCCGTGTTGTTGTTGGAAGTGGCGGCGGCTCTGCTGGGCTCCTGTCCTCCTTTGCTGTGACCTCCTGCCCTGGCTGAAGCCACCCAGCCCCTGCCCAGCTGCTCGGAGCTAGAGGCCCCTGTGCCCCGGGGCAGCGTCTGCGGGGCCGGGCCAGAGCCCCCCAGGAGGGTCTCCAGGGTGCTGGGTGCCCAGGCGTGGGATGGGTCCCCGTGGTTGGGAAGGGTTCACCAGGTGGGAGGCCAGGACCCCCAGCCCCTGTGGGCTGGGTGGGGGAACGTGCTGGGTCTCGGCTCCGGCTGTCAGCCCCAGGGATGGGGAGGCCGTGCTGGGGGAGGCTGTGGGTGGGCAGACTGGTGTGGGGTTGGTGGGGCTGTGCTGGTGATGGGTGCTGGTGGTCAGTGGGGCTGTGTCGGGGACAGGGGACAGGGGGCCCTGTGCTGGGATGGCTGCGGCAAGTCAGCGGGGTCTGTGCCGGGGCTGCTGCTCTGGGGACACCAGGGGCTGTGCCGGGGGACCGCTGAAGGCTGTTGACAGGCTTCGTGCCAGGAGAGCGAGTTCAGGGGTTCGTGGGGGCTGGTTGGGGGTGCACAGAGTCCGCAGGCTCCACCTGGGACTCCGGTCAGGGTCACCTTGGGACAGGCAGTGGCAGCGCTGCCCTGGCACGCGCGGGGCCAGCCACCATCTGCGGAGCTGCTCGCCCCATCCCGCTGCCAGGACCGGGTCCCCTCCGAGAGTGACCCAAACCTGGGCGCGACCCTGCGAACATGGCTTGTGGCTCGGTGGCGGCGGCGGCCACCAGCCCGCGCCCCAGCCACTTGGCACTTTCGTGGGCTTCTTCCCCCTCCGCATGGTCGCCGGGGGCCAGCTTTGGCCACTCACGGGGACGCTGGGCCACGCCGGTGTGCCAGGCTCCGCCGGGGCGGCTCCTGACACCTTGGTGCCCGCGGGGCTGTCGCGGGACCCCTTGCGCCAGGAAACGCTGGTTTTTCCGAAGTGCAGAGCAGAGCTCTGGCTGAGGGAAGGAGGGGCCGGGGAGAGGGCTGCGTTTCCCCTGTTTTCTTTCGGGGCCGGACTCCTCCAGCAGCGCCTGCCAAGTGGAAAAAGGCGGTCAGAGCCTGCCTCGCACGCCAGGCTGGGCGCCAGCCGCCTTGCTGGCTGCAGCCGGGGCGGGCTGGGGGAGTTTCGCGCCGGCACGGAGGCAGCGGAGAGGTCTGAGGCACCTGCGGCCCGTGTGGGAGCAGCGGGGATGCTGGGGGCGTGGGGTGCCCGTCCCTCGGGTGCTGGGCTCTGGCAGCGCCTGGCACCAGCGGGGAGGCTGTGATGGGCGCGGAGTCAGGTGGGATCCCTGCGCTTGGCACAGGAGCGGGAAAGGGAGGGCGTTTGGGTGCCGCTGGGGTGGCCAGCGCCAGCCTCCCCTGGCAGCAGCAGCAGCTGCCCCAGCGGGGGTTTGGGGGGGTTTATGGGGGGCTGCTGTGCAGGCAGAGCGTCCTGGTTGCCGGTGGGCGTTCGCCTCTGCCGCGGCGCTCGGTGCCTGCCGGCAGTGCCGGGCTGCAGCCCCGGGGGGATGTCCCCGGCGGGCCTCCGCGGGCTCCCGGCCGTGCCAGGCTGGGTCGGGCCGGGGGTGACCGCCTGTCCCTCTGCTCCCGCAGGATGAGTTCCACCCGTTCATCGAGGCGCTGCTGCCCCACGTGCGGGCCTTCTCCTACACCTGGTTCAACCTGCAGGCCCGCAAGCGCAAGTACTTCAAGAAGCACGAGAAGAGGATGACGAAGGACGAGGAGCGGGCGGTGAAGGACGAGCTGCTGAGCGAGAAGCCCGAGGTGAAGCAGAAGTGGGCCTCGCGCCTCCTGGCCAAGCTGCGCAAGGACATCCGGCCCGAGTGCCGCGAGGACTTTGTGCTCTCCATCACGGGCAAGAAGCCCTCGTGCTGCGTCCTCTCCAACCCCGACCAGAAGGGCAAGATGCGCCGCATCGACTGCCTGCGCCAGGCCGACAAGGTCTGGCGCCTGGACCTGGTCATGGTCATCCTGTTCAAAGGGATCCCGCTGGAGAGCACCGACGGCGAGCGCCTGGTCAAGGCGGGCCAGTGCACCAACCCCATCCTCTGCGTGCAGCCCCACCACATCAGCGTCTCCGTCAAAGAGCTCGACCTCTACCTGGCCTACTTCGTCCGCGAGAGAGGTGGGTGCCCGCGCGCCCCCGGCCTGCGGCTGGGGGTCGGCTCCTCCCGGCCTGCCCGGCTCAGGGACGCAACCCGGGGCCAGGCAGAGCCCAGCGCTCCGTCCCCCCAGGCCGCTGCCGAGGGGTGCCCCCACCCTGCCCACGTGGGCGCTGTGCCCCGGCCCGGGTGGAATCCTAAGAGGGGTACGTGCCAGGGATGGGAGGGAGCAGGTGGTCCCTGAAGATGCCCCTGGCTCAGGAAGTCCCCAGAGGGCGGTCCAGGGGGTCTTAACCCTGCACCCCATCCCGACGCAGCGCTGGTGCGCGCAGGGAGGGGACGGCGTGTGCCCAGGGTGGCGCGGGGGCAGCTCAGGCTGGGTCTGGTTTCCTTTGGGAGGGTCTGCTGTCTCTGGCTGGAGATGAGCTGGCACAGGCACCCCTCCTCTGCTTGAGATCCCCCCCAGACACCCCCCTGCACCCCCAGGCGTGGGACTGGTGGCTTCTTGCCCAGCAGAGACGGGCAGTAACAGAGCAGAGGGCTCAGCAGTGCCAGCGCAGGGGGTGCCTGTGCCATGAGTCACAGTGGGCACGGGCAGCCGGAGATGGCTCTGGGATATACTGGGCGTTACTGGGGAAGCCGAGGCCCCTCCTGGGAGCTGGGGCGGGGACCGTCAGGCTCTTGCGGCTGCAGGGAAAAGCAGGGCACAGCCCCCTCCAGTGAGCACTGGGACCAGGTCCTGTGCCAGGGGGCAGACCCCGTGCCCTTGCCCACGAGTGTCTCACCCATTCAAGGCGGGATGCGGCCCAGTGCAGGATGGGCTCGGGGGTTGCCACATCCTGGGCCAAACTGGGATGGGATGCTGAGCTTAACTGGGGCGTAGCATGCCGTGCTGGGGGCACCCCACAGCGCCTGGGATGGGGGGTGCTGCACACTGGGCTGGAGTGGTGGCACCCTGCACTGGCTCTGCCGGAGGTATGGCAGCGCGCCGGGCTGGGCGCGTGCTCCGCTGGTCTGTACTGGGAGCACGTCCTCGCCAGGCTGGCAGACCCGCGGTGACCACCGTGTTGGGGGGCATCGGCGCCTTCGTGGTGCTTGCGGGGCGAGGGGTGTCCGCGGGGCCGCCCCGTCGGTGACCTTGGCCGGGGCCTCGGAGCCGCCGATAAGACCCGCCGGGCGCTTTCGCCGTTAAGGTCGCGCCGGGCCCCGCTTAAGGGGGACCGGGACGGCCCCGGGACGGCGACCCCCGCCCCCCGGGGCGCTGTGGGGGGAAGGGGGGACGCT